>JAYESA010000015.1:10930585-11110585 GCA_036927795.1 Iris macrosiphon
ACGGAAGCTCACTATGCGGCCTATGTATCACATTCAGGAAGTACGAAGATGTATCAAGACCTCTACTCGATATTCTGGTGGCACGACATGAAGAAAGATGTGGCGCTCTTCGTGTCATAATGCTTGTCTTGTCAGAGAGTAAAGGTCGAGCATCAGAGGTTGGGCGGAGAGATGCAGAACCTTGCTATCCCGGAGTAGAAATGGGACCATATCACGATGGACTTTATTGTTGGCTTGCCAAAGACGCAATGGGAAAACGACACTGTCTGGGTCATCGTCGACCGATTGACCAAGTCAGCGCACTTCATTGCCATCAAAGTTACTTGGAGCATCGAGCGCCTGGCTCAGATATACCTTGATGAGATAGTTCGACTACACGATATCACACCCGGGGGACGGTTAGCGATTCTGCGGAATCGGGGCGTAGCATTTATCAATATTAACATGTGTCCTAAACATAACCTACTTTAGAAAGAAAATGATATTTGGCTCGCTCGTAGGCGTGACCGTCGTTGGCCCGCACCCACGTGACGGACTCCCATTGGCTCCACCTACTTTCCCCTATAGCCCCGAGACTGTGATACCCATCTCACTATTTTAGTATTATTGTATTTTATCTGATATATGTGTGTTATAGCTGTATATTACTTCTCGTGTAATTTATGAATTTTTTTTGCTGCTTCCATGTAATTTCTAGAATTGTGCACAGTGCTAGTCACCCTTTGATATAGAGCCTTCCCTTTCTCTCTCCTCCTCATTCTTCTTCATTTTCTTCTCTTTCTTTATTTTCTTCTCCCTCTCCTATCCTTGGTCGAACCCTAGCCCCAGCCGTGAGCTTGCCTTAGGTAGTAGTGATAGTAGTTTAGTAGTGGGTTTAGGCAAGTACATCTTGCCAAGGAGGACGAACTTGCTATATTACATTTATTTAGTTTTCTTGCATTTTCTTGCTCTATATTATTCTCTAAGAGTTTCTCTACATGTTTAATTCATGATATTTTTGGTTTTGATGCCTTGGTTGGAGTAGATCTAAATTTTTAGGTTATAGCTTCCAAGAGTTTACTTGGTTTTGATCTCTTAAAACTCGATATTTTCCAAAACTAGTGGTTCCATGTTGATGAGCACTTGATTTCATGCAAATTTGAACTTTACCTTGCTGGATTCGGACTTGTAATGATGATTTCATGGACAATACAAGTTTTCAGACTTGGAGCTTTTCCATGGAAGACTTGTTGTTTTTGGGACGATAGAACTTTATGCGCCCAGCACCTATGAAGCAGAGAGTATCATGCGGCACGAAACTCTTTGTCGCATATCCTTGCAGTATGTGCCTAAATTATTGGGCGCATGATTGAATCCACACTAGAGTTTTTGAAACAAATTGCTTGAAAAAGCTAAGTGGCAGAAACTCTTTCTGTGTTGACTTACTAGGCGCATAAAGGTATCCATGCGGCCAATGACTCATGCTCCTCTTCCTTGATTGAGCGCATGACTGAACCGACCTTGGCACGACTTTTTCTGATTTTGTCTTTTCCTCTGACTCCCTGTCTTGACCAGTAACATCGGTCACTTCTCTGACACGGCCAGTTGTAGTGCCCCATTCCCCCTGTCCGAGGAGCGCGGCTAAGAAATACATGGTATCATTCGATAAGGACAGATTGAATCAAGATCATTTCCTTGCTATGGATTGGTTTCTTCAAAATCAAGTCCCAGATTCATCGGATCATGCCTCAAGGAAGGACTCGACGGCAGAGTCGAGAGGGGCCTTTCCGTTGCGCTGGTTTCTTTGCCCGTTTTCGATGCCAATTGGTTGCTTTCTTGTGAAATTTGTGACTTGCGTTTGCTTGAACGATTTCGATGAATTTCATTGTCTTCGTTATTTGAACTTCGTATTTTGTATCAAACTTTGGGAGATCGAGGCAGGATATATTGATCATCTGTTGATTCGTGCAGATGATCGTGTAGGTGACTCGCGAGCGGAGTCCTAAAGATCATTCATTTCTTTTCCCCGATTCACCAATTGGTGAATGGCCTTACTTCCAATTAGCTCCCTTCTTCCAAGTCTTCATTCTTAATAATCTGACTCGTTTGTGCATTTCGATCAACGATACCAAAATAATAAAATTGAGTCAAGATAAAAAGAAAAAGTTGACTTAAAACACTTAATGCTTGTCACATAAATTTTTTATACGATCATATTATTGCGTGCTTATCCGCTATGCATGTATCTATTTTGTGTTTCAGTTATAGCTAGAACTTATTCATCTATGACTGTTCAATGGCTAGTACATAACTTAAAATTTGATCGTATCAACTAGTAGACTATACCATCACACTGTGCTAAAGTAGTTTTGTTAATTTTGATGTCTTGAAATACTTCGTATGTTAACTTAGTGTTTAGATCGTCAATGGTCATGAACATCTTTTGTACAAGGTATATGGTTCCTCCGAACGATCGTCGGAGTACCGGGGTCGATTCATTCTGGACGGAACAATAGTTAGTCGTGCTAGCAACTTAGCACGGGTGAGACGAAAGTTTATAGCGGGGCTCGCTACCTGTGCTGCAAACATCATCGTCTACCCAGACTATAGTCCATGGTGGCTAGTCAAGACAGTGATCCTTATGTATATTTAAACTGTCCAAACTATGTCTTCATGGCAGGAAAGGTCATGGTAAGTTGTGTATAAGTGGTTCCGAGTGCAGGTAAAAGTTATCGAACGGTGACATATTTTGTTATGTCATTTACTTCTATGAATTGCTTGTTACTTAATCTAGGGAAAGATAGAAAGATCACATAATGATAATATTGCATGTTCACATGAATACATATCGATTTGGTGAGTTGGGTTAGCTCGCCCTCACCGATACTTTTTGAAGTACTGACCCTCGTTGCAACAGGTTCCCCGAGCCAAGGCGACGCGGCGAGGAGCTTAATTCCCCCACGAACCTTTTACCGATCTGACGCGTTCGTGTTCGTGACTTTTTGGAGCGTAAGTACATATTCTCGAGGAGCTCGTACATACCCTTTTGAAGTTCCTAGGAGATGGTGCTAATGTCATGACCCAATTCCGTAGAATCACTTGAGGCGTCCCCCGAATCGTGACCGCCGTGCGGGCCTGGAGTTGCGCCCGCACAAGGCTTTAATGATTTGCATAGCAAGCACATATTCAGAGTACACAGATAAATTGAAACACAGATTTGAAACATAGAAAAGTTCTCTTTATTGATAATGAACATCTATTACAAACTCTTGAACGAGTTAGCTAATATGCCGAACGGCTTACAAAAGAGATGACTCAAAATGAGATAGCAGTCCTGTACATTACATCCCTTTATAAACTCAAAATGATAAAGACCTCCAGGCTGGAGGATCGCTTTGCCACGGAGCTGCATTTGTGTATGAAGAGTTGCAGCTTCGGACTTCAAAAGGCTTCGAGGCGCGGTGAAGATGCGCTAACAGCTGGACTGGATCGGGAAGACGACTTCGGCTCCTCGCTCGGTTCGCCTTGGTATGGAGAACCTGTTTCAACGAGGGTCAGCATATCGAAACATGCTGGTGAAGGCGAGCTAGCCGAACTATACCAATCAACACGTTGTTTAGTAAAGCATGCATATTTTTGTGGATTTCTATCTTGCCTTAGTTCATTTACAAGTAAGCAGCATATTGAATTTACTGAAATGAACGTGCCACCGTTAGGTGGATTTTACCTGACCGTCTGAATTACCTGCACAATACTTACCATGCCTTCCCTGCCACGAAGACACAAGTTAGTATGCAACAGGTTTAAATATACACGATGATCACTGGCATGGTTGCCATAATGGACTAGTCCGAGACAAGGATAACATGCAACCATAGTACACGAGGCGTTGCAAGCCTTCTTATCCCGTACACGATGACTATACACGAGTTCCGTCCGGATCGGATCGGTGCCAGTGCCCCAGCGACCGTCCGCAGAACTATACCTTGTGCACAAGTTGTCCATGATCGAACACGATTAACAAGTTAACAATTTATGCAGTTGAGGCAACACGATTGCAAGAACACGAGTGCACGACAAGCAGTAATACATGATTCATTTAACATAGCCTCCCTGAACAATTATGCATATACAAGATGTGTTCTATACTTAGCACGTTTTATAGAACATTTGCACGAACAAGCATACGATAAGGCAACAGTTCACAGGTTTGATTGACAAGCATAATAACCAAGTATATTTGTCTTTTATCTTGGTTTCTTTTATTATTACTTGGTATCGTTTGATCGGGGCATAGAAGAGTGCAGATTTATTAGCTGTGAAGCTTGGAAGCAGGACTAGCTAATCGGGTTGGTAGCCACTCACTTAGATTTTGGAAAGAAGAAGGAAAGAGGCGCTTCACGACTCCGCTCGCAAGCCGCCTACTGCTCGTTCACCTGCACACGAACAGCTCGATTAATACTTCTTCCTCTCTTTCCAATCTCGGAATAGAAGTGCAAGTCAATGAACGAAAACAATGAAAACCATCGAAACCGTTCAAGAAAACAAGCAAGTCCCAAAACCAACTCAAAGCACGAAAGCAACAAGCGACATCGAAAACCGAGGCAATAAAAGATAGCAGCGGAGAGGTCCCTCCTGACTCTGCCGCTAAGCCGATCCTTGGGGCGCAGTCCACTGAATATGGGAATCGATTCCGAAGAAACAAATCCATAACGAGGACGAGTTCTTAATTCAATCTATCCCGATCGAACGATACCGACTTGTGTTTCTTAGCCGCGCTCTCTGTATCGGGAGAACGGGGCGCTACATCCTACCCAACTAATTGGAAGTTTTATTCCGAAACTTAGGGTAGAACTTACCGTTAGGGATTATTTCGTTGGGGACGACGATCAGGAAGGTTCGGACAGGAATTAATGGCATGGCCTAATTGTCCACACGCTAGGCATAACCCAAGTCTCAAACGACAATTGTTGGCAGTGTGCCCACGCTTTTTACAGAAATTACACGATGGCCCTGGGTTTCCTCTTTGGTGCCCTCCGTTGTTAGGGCGTTTTGCAGCAGTATTTCCTCTATCGTTGCTTTGGCGTTTGTGAGTGTAGCTATGCACAGCGCCGACAGGAACGTGAGGATAGTGAGGTTCAAGCGATAGGGCGTGATTCATGACTTCACGCATCGTACGATACTGAGGAACGGCTACGTGCGAATGGATGGCAGGGCGTAGTCCACCTTCAAACCTTCTAGCTCGACTCGCTGCATCAGGTAAATAGGCCCTAGAGAATTTGGAGAGTCGGTTGAATTCGGCGGAGTACTCCTTAACTGTCATGCTGCCTTGCCGCAGCTGCACAAACTCGTTTTCCATTTGACGTTGTACTGGAGGGGGTACAAACTCCTCTTCGAACGCGGCACGAAAGGTCATCCACGAGATCGCCTCCTCTCCGTGATCAAATTGGAGAGATCGTCGATGCACGTCCCACTAATCGTGTGCGTTGAGGCAGAGCTGTAGTTGCGCGCAGGCGACGCGCTTCTCTTCGGGGACCTCTAGCAGAGCGAAGTGATCTTCAAGTTTGGCCAACCAATCTAGAGCTACGACTGGGTCCTCAGTCCCGTTGAATGGGGTGTTGCAGACTTTCTTGAAGTGGCCAAAGTCGAAGGCAGTCACGTCCCTCGCCCTTGAAATTTGCGGCGTCTCTACTTCAAGCACGGGCTGTTCCATCGGAGTCGCTGGCGTTGTCGCGGACTGGTTGGATGCCAAAGTCTGAACGATCTGCTGCAGGGTATCTACCTGCTTCTGTTGGACTGAGAATCGTGCTTCTATATTGTCTTGAAACTTGAGCTAACTCTCTTCCGCCCGCTTCTCGGCCCGTTCATAGCGAGCCTCGTCCCTTTGTTGGTTTGCCTCCAACATCTGCAACATTCGTTGGACGGGATCGATGCTTGGCACGGCTCGCTGGCTCTTTGAACTTCCCAAAGTATCTTAACTACTTTCTTGGCCTTGCGTTTCGTCCGGAGTTTGCGCTGCAGATTGCGCTGGAGCCATTCCTTCAAAAGAAGGTAAATTACATTAGGATCATAATGTATTACGGACTTATTGCATGAACGTATCTCATTTTGGCCTAGCGAGTTCAAGAGTTCGCACAAGAATTTGATCGTTAAAGGAACTTTTCCAGCACGAAGTCTAAGGAACTTGAATCTGTGCTCTGATACCACTATGTCACGATCCAATTCCGTAGAATCACTTGAGGCATCCCCCAAATCGTGACCGCCGTGCGGGCCTGGAGTTGCGCCCGCACAAGGCTTTAATGATTTGCATAGCAAGCACATATTCAGAGTACGCAGATAAATTGAAACACAGATTTGAAACATAGAAAAGTTCTCTTTATTGATAATGAACATCTATTACAAACTCTTGAACGAGTTAGCTAATATGCCGAACGGCTTACAAAAGAGATGACTCAAAATGAGATAGCAGTCCTGTACATTACATCCCTTTATAAACTCAAAATGATAAAGACCTCCAGGCTGGAGGATCGCTTTGCCACGGAGCTGCATTTGTGTATGAAGAGTTGCAGCTTCGGACTTCAAAAGGCTTCGAGGCACGGTGAAGATGCGCTAACAGCTGGACTGGATCGGGAAGACGACTTCGGCTCCTCGCTCGGTTCGCCTTGGTGCGGAGAACCTGTTTCAACGAGGGTCAGCATATCGAAACATGCTGGTAAAGGTGAGCTAGCCGAACTATACCAATCAACACGTTGTTTAGTGAAGCATGCATATTTTTGTGGGTTTCTATCTTGCCTTAGTTCATTTACAAGTAAGCAGCATATTGAATTTACTGAAATGAACGTGCCACCGTTAGGTGGATTTTACCTGACCGTCTGAATTACCTGTACAATACTTACCATGCCTTCCCTGCCACGAAGACACAAGTTAGTATGCAACAGGTTTAAATATACACGATGATCACTGGTATGGTTTCCATAATGGACTAGTCCGAGACAAGGATAGCATGCAACGATAGTACACGAGGTATTGCAAGCCTTCTTATCCCGTACACGATGACTATACACGAGTTTCGCCCGGATCGGATCGGTGCCAGTGCCCAAGCGACCGTCCGCAGAACTATACCTTGTGCACAAGTTGTGTCACGACCCGCACCCGAAAATCGGGCATGAGCCGTGGGTACGTCCAGCCTACGCCGCAGAATCGACGGTAGAACGCTGTAAAGGTCCGTTCTAGGTCAACCATATCTATCTATATCTCACAGAAAAATTCGGCATGACCTCTCCAAAAGGAGGGCAAAACCACGCAATATATATATAAAATCCTCTCCCAAAGGAGGCAACCACGCAATATATATATATATGAACTCTCAATCACAAAATCTAGGGAAAGAAATAAAGCACGATATGATATAAACAAGGAAACAGAACCAAGAGAGCAAGACAATCCAAAATAATACAGTCCAAGTCTACAAATAGCTACAACATCTCAAGCAACAAAAGAATAAGTACAGTCATCCAAAATAAAACACTGGGAACAATCCAGGAAACCCACCTAGCTAACTAGGATGCTATCGGCGTCTTCTCGGCGCACTCCTCCTCGATCACGGGGTCACAACAGTCGGCAACACCCGGCCCGTAGAACGTCGGGCAATAGTCCTCAGGATCCTCTGGAAAAATATGCCCAGTCAGGACTGGAGAGAAGTACATAACTCTGAAAGCAACTCCAAATGCATGGTAAGGTGTATATGACGAGCAATAGAAAAGTAATCAAGACGCACAGGAAATAAATATATGCTGGAGCACAATAAGTAGCTGCAATGTAAACTGGAGAACGATACAAGTAGTAAAAAAGTAACTGCAGGTGAGAAACATGAATACTAGCTAAGTGCCTTGAGCACAAGTTCGTTATGTGATCGGCTTAGGTTGCACATAAAAAACACTAAGATAACTCCGTTATGCGTGAGTTGCATAACCGACATACACATGAATACTGTTTGGCTTTGATCACATAACCAACTCACTACTCCCCTCCCCCCACTAATACCATTGGATCCAACCACAACACGCTACGTACATGATAATAGCTCGCGCACACGAAGGCGAGAGCACAATAAGCACATGATAGCACATGAGAATCAATACCCGAAGCACATGATGAAATATACGTGATAGAGTACCCGCTGAACACGGTAAGGGGGATAGCATCTCATGACAGGATCCACTAGTACTAGCTCGTGTAACAATGTGTCAGAATCAAGTATTACAGTTCTAGAACAGGTGATATAAACGCTATCATAAAATGAAAACTATCAGAGGTAGGTACTCGCCTGATGTCCTGAGCAACTGATGAGGATCGAGATCCGGACCGGTGTCGCAGGGACCTAATGCGAAAAGCAAGGATTAAACAGGGTTCTAAGTATTTAAACTGATATAAAATAATTAAAAACAGGCTTCTAGGGCTATTCTAGGTCGAACGGGTCAAACCGGTAAAAATCGGGTCAAAAAGTCAACCCGGGGTCCAAAAAGTCAACTCTAGGTCAAAACTAGGTCAAACGTTGACTTTTACGGTCAACGGGGACAATTATGGTCAAAGCTAGGTCAAACTAGGGTGCCCCTGAAATTCTAGGTCAAACCGAGCTCATTAAGCTACTAAACTCACAAACTCGCCTAATCGAGATAACGGGATACCCTCGGTATCCGATACCTCGTCCTAGGCCACGCACCCCGCCTAAACCTGCTAAAACCTATGCTAGCACGCGTAATTATATATATATAAACATACAAAAATCACTCCAAAGCATTTCCTAGGCTAATGCTCAAATACCCCGCTCGAAACTCAATACCTTGAATATCTCAAGGTATCGAGATACCTCGGTATCTCAAGGTATTGAGGTTTCGCTCTAAAACCCTCTAACTAGCTATCTAGCTATTGATTATGCACCTAGTTATTAATCTAGGCTAGGTAATATAGATATCTATCATATTTATATATATCTAAGTAGGTTATACCTATGTATATAGCTATCCACACACATATGCATATATACCCTTTACCTTACCTATACACATATATACATATATAACTTATAGGTATATAGATATCTATATCTTAGATAGGTATATCTAAGTATCTAGTTATCTACCTATCTAGTATCTATCTATCTAAATACCTAGCTATCTATCTATTAATCTAGCCATCTATCTATGTATCTAATATCTTATCTATCTATAATACTAATATCTATATAGTTATCTATCTATTAACTTATCTATCTAACATATACTCTAACTATTATCTATTACCTATCCCTCGCTAACACTACCCGCTGCTACTAGCCTCGCCAACGCGCTGCTGCTGCTGGCTCTACATGCTGATGATGCTGCTGCTGGCTGCTGTTATTGCTGCGCTGCTGCTGCTCCTCTTGGTACTGCTGCTGCTGCTGCAGTGCAGCAGCAGCTGCAGCCACTGCTCTGTTGGTTCCCCCCCCCCCTCTCTAACACCCAATCACACACACATACCTATATACATATATATATATATCACTATATATATATATATATATATACATACATATATATCTATATATATATAACTAGATACATATATATATATATATATATATATATATACACTTATATCTATTCTAACACACTCACTAACACACACACCTACACACTCACAAACACACTAATACACACACACACTCACAACACTAACAACACACACACACATAAATATATATACATAGCTACATATATATATATACACTTAATATATATATATATCTACACACACTCTCAACTATATATATATATATATATATATACATACACCAAAAAAAAATATATACATATACACACACACAAGCACACTTACACACACACACACACACACACACACACACACACATATATATATATATTATATATATATATATATATATATATATATATACACATAGACATATACACACACAAGCACATAGATCTAAATACACACATACATATATAAATATATATATATATAAACACACATACATATATATATAAATATATATATATAGATACATATACACTAACACAACACAACACAACACACAACAACACACAAACACACGCCCCACTCACGCCCAACGACCCCGACACTCACCAATACCCTAAAATATATAAAATATAGCCCGAAAACTCTAGTACACACTCCCCGATACTAACCCAACGCGCGTACAAGTCCAAAACAAGGAAACCAAGTCGAAATGGCCGTTCGGTCATTTCGACGAACACGTGGTGCGCGGCTCGGAAAACCTCCTGAAACGCACACCAAACGAACTCGGAATCGGCCCAAAATTTACCCACGTGCTCTACACGATGTCTAGATCCTAGAAAATATGCTCCCGCGTCGATTCTAGGTCCGTGGTGGAAACGCACATGCACTTAGAATCGGCGACGACGAAAAGCCCCAATTTCGCCCGAAATGTCCGTTTCTCCGCGACGCGGCTTCCCGTGTCCGAACGGAGACACGCACTCACCCTCTAGACACCCGACAACGTCTACCTAGGTCCATCTAACCTAGGACATTACCCAAAATTGGGCCAAATTCGGATTCCACCCGAATTCGACACAAAACCTAATGTCAAAGTCTCTAAACTCACCCAAACTAGTTCCAACTTCCTCCTACGGGTAGGGTTAGGGTCTAGGAGGGTTCTACAACACTAATTACACTACATAAAAATAATTAGGAAGGGGAAAGTTAGGTTTTACCTCTTGGGAGTTGGAATCCCAAGGCCAAAGTCTCACAACCCCTAGAAATCACCTCCCTCAAGCTCCAAGCCACCAAAACTAGCCTCCACACAAAGTCTAGGCTCCACACATCTAGGTTAGAGAAAATGAAAGGTTAGGGTTAGCTTAAGGAAGAAGGAATGAAAGAAGAAAGAAGAAAAGTGAAGAGGGAACTCACCTTGGAGAAGAAGGAAGAAGGAAGAAGAAGTGGAGAAGAAGAAATGAAGAAGAAGAAGTGGAAAATGAAGAAGAATACAAAGAGGGGGGGGGGGGGGCTGCTGCTGGAATCGAGAATGGGTAGGTAGGGGCCGGCCACAAGTAAATAGGGGTTCCACTAAGTTCCACATTCCCAAAACGCCCCTACTTGACTTGGTTTTGGGTTCCGGGTTCCAAAAGCACTCAAACTAGTTCCAAATCTCTCCAACTAACCTCCTAAAAATAAAATAATAATTCTAAGCCCCAAAATAATTCTCACAAGGGTGTGGGCTGGGTCGGACATGGGTCCACTAGGGTATGACATGGGTCCAGGCTAGCCAAAACCCTAAAACAATCATTAAAAAAATAAAATAAGCACTAAATAAATATAAATATAATTAATTAAATACAAACCACTATTTATCAAATAATAAAAAAAAATACTCTATTTTCTAGAATTGGGTAGTGACAAGTCTACCCTCCTTAAAATAATTTCGTCCTCGAAATTAAAAGACGAAACTAGGACAGGAATGCAAAGAAAGAACCATACCTCAGGGCTCGAAGAGATAGGGGTATCGCTCGCGCATTTCATCCTCCCTCTCCCAGGTCGACTCCCCTGGAGAGTGATGCCTCCACGCGACGCGAACCAAGGGAATAGTCTGGTTCCTCAACACCTTCTCCCGCCGATCCAGAATCTCCACCGGCTGCTCTGGATAGCTAAGAGTAGGGCCCACTGCGATCTCCGAGTGATCCAATACGTGACTGGGATCCGCCACGTACCGTCTCAACTGCGACACATAGAACACATCATGAACTCCCTCCAGCGTAGGCGGCAACTCAAGCCTATACGCCACGACGCCGACCCTCTCAAGAACACGGAAGGGTCCGACGAAACGTGGGCTAAACTTCCCGCCTCCACCGAAGCGAATAGTGCCCCGCATCGGAGAAATCCTCAGGAACACCAGATCTCCAACCTAGCACAAACAAGGTCTCTGCACTTAGTCTAAAACAAGCAATCACAAACAAACACAAGAACAAAATCTAGATTCTAAGCTATACCTCGAACTCCAAAGGTCTCCGGTGGCTATCGGCCCAATGCCGCTGCCTGTCCTGCGCCACCCGAAGTCTATCTCTAATGAGCTTGACCTTCTCCACTGCATCAACCACCATCTCCGGGCCAAGCAAAGCTCTCTCACCTACATCATCCCATGACAACGGAGTGCGACACCTCCGTCCATACAATACCTCAAAAGGTGACATCTCGATACTGGCTTGGTAGCTGTTGTTGTAAGCAAACTCTACCAAGTGCAAGTGATCCTCCCAAGAGCCTCTGAAATCCAAAACACAAGTGCGAAGCATGTCCTCAAGTGTCTGAATGGTCCTCTCTGACTGACCATCTGTCTGTGGGTGATACGCACTACTAAACTTGAGCTGGGTGCCCAAGCTAGCCTGCAGGCTCCTCCAGAAATGCGAAGTAAAGCGACTGTCCCGATCTGATACTATGCTCACTGGAACTCCATGCAGTCTGACTATCTGGCGCACATACATCTCTGCTAGTCTCTCTGTAGACGTATCCACTTTGAATGGTAGAAAGTGGGCCGATTTGGTCAACCTGTCCACGATGACCCAAATCGCATCCTTCCCGCCTGGAGAACGGGGAAGTCCAGAAACAAAATCCATGGTCACATGCTCCCATTTCCACTCCGGAATGGGTAATGGCTGGAGTAATCCTCCTGGCCTCTGCCTCTCCGCCTTCACCTGCTGGCACACTAAGCATCGGGATACGAAGCGCGCTACCTCTCGCTTCATCCCGTACCACCATACATGCTGTCTCAGATCTCTATACATCTTGTTGGCGCCGGGATGCATAGAGTACTGGGATCGATGCGCCTCCTGGAGAACCTCCTCGCGCAACGACCCACTCGGCACACACAACCTGGTACCGTGCCGCAAGGAACCATCATCAGCAATGGTGAAGTCATCTGATAAACCCATCTGAACCTGCTCCCTGATGCTCCTCAGGGACTCATCCTCAAACTGTGTAGCCCTGATCCGGCCTACCAACTCTGACTGAATCTGCAGTCCCCACATCTGCATCTTAACTCCAGGCACTATCACCTCAATGCCCAAGCTCTCTAGATCTGCCAGAAGATAATGATCTGTAGTCAGGCATATAGCTACCGGATACCTGCTCAATGCATCCGCAACTACGTTCGCCTTCCCTGGATGATACTGCAATGATATGTCGAAGTCTTTCATCAACTCCAACCATCTCCTCTGCCTCATGTTCAGCTCTTTTTGGGTAAACACATACTTCAAGCTCTTGTGGTCTGTGAAGATCTCCACACGCTCTCCGTATAAATAGTGTTTCCACAACTTCAGAGCAAAAATGACTGCTGCCAACTCCAATTCGTGGGTAGGGTAATTCTTCTCATGAGGACGTAATTGCCTGGAAGCATAGGCAATCACCCTCCCATTCTGCTGCAACATACAACCCAGTCCCTTCCCTGATGCATCACTATAGATAGTGAATCCTCCAGAACCTGATGGCAACGTCAACACTGGAGCTGTCGTCAACCTCCTCTTCAGCTCATCAAAGGCGATCTGGCACTCCTCTGACCAAACAAACTCCACGTCCTTCCGGGTCAGCCTGGACAACGGCTCTGCAATCCGGGAAAAATCCTGAACAAATCTCCTGTAGTAGCCTGCCAGTCCCAAGAAACTCCTGACCTCTGCTACTGAACTCGGAGCACTCCATGCCTCAACTGCCACGATCTTTCTCGGATCCACCGAAATACCCTCTCCAGTCACCACATGACCAAGGAATTCAACCTTGTCAAGGAAGAACTCACACTTCGAGAGCTTTCCATAAAGCTTCTCCCTCCTAAGAGTCTCCAGCACTATCCTCAGATGCTCCTCGTGCTCCTCTGGGGTCTTCGAATACACCAAGATGTCATCTATAAACACCACCACAAACCTGTCCAGATGCTGATAGAATACCTTATTCATCAGATTCATGAACACTGCCGGGGCATTAGTCAACCCAAACGTCATCACCAAGAACTCATATTGTCCATATCTGGTCCGAAAAGCTGTCTTCGGAATATCCTCCTTCCTGACTTTCACCTGGTGGTAGCCTGTCCTCAGATCAATCCTGGAAAACACCCTCGCTCCGCTCAACTGGTCAAATAGATCATCAATACGCGGCAGCGGATACTTGTTTTTGATTGTGAGGCTGTTCAGAGCCCTGTAGTCGATACACATCCGTATCAACCCATCCTTCTTCGGCACAAAAAGTACCGGAGCACCCCACGGAGAAGAACTAGATCTGATAAATCCCTTGTCCTGAAGCTCATCTACTTGCTTCTTCAACTCTATCAGCTCACTGTTGCTGACTCTATAGATGTGCTGGGATATCGGCTTCGCGCCTGGCACCAAGTCTATAGAGAACTCCACATCTCTGTCCGGAGGTAACCCTGGCAACTCCTCCGGAAAGACATCCATATACTCCTCTATCAGTGGATGTAGCGACCTTGGCTCTACCACCAGGGCTCCGCAGAAGACTCCCTCGGTCTGCTCCGCTGCTCCTCTGGCAAACTAAAACTCTGGCTCACCTGGCGGACTAAACAAAACTCTGCCTCCACGACAATCTATACTAGCACAATGCGTACTCAACCAATCCATCCCGAGTACAATATCGTAGCTCGGAAGTGGCATTACGAGTAGGCACACACTCAACTCCCGGCCTCCCAAGGTAACTCTCCGGTCTCTGCAGACATCACTAACTAGGATGATACCACCCCCGGTCATGATCTTGCAGAGTCTAGCTAAAGGTTCAGCAACAAGATGGTGTCTAACAGCAAAAGATACAGACACAAAGCTATGGGAAGCACCGGAATCAAATAAAGCAAGTGCTGGAATGGAATCAAGGAGAACAGAACCTGAGATAACGTCACCAACTGGCTCGGCCTTGTCCACTGTCAGGGCAAAAGCTCGCCCCTGCTGTCCTCCTCGGTGTTGCTGCTGGTGCTGGGCGAACCTCTGCTGCTGAGTCTGTAAAGGCTGTCCTCTCTGTTGCGCTGCAGGTGCTCTGGCTGGTGCCCTCTGAGTGGCTCCTCCGCCCTGAGCTGTACGGGCAAGTGCTGAAGGACAATCCTTCAGCTGGTGATCTGCTGCGCCACACAATAAATATCTGCCCAGCCTCTTTCTGCATATGTCCCATCCGTGCCCTGGCTTCCTACAAAAAGGGCAAACGATGGGCTGCCTCTGGCCCTGCTGCTGACCCTGCCTCTGCTGCTGGGGCGCCTGCCGGAAGGGCGCCCGACCCTGACCCTGGTGCTGCTGGGTCTGCTGGAATGGCCTCTTGGCTGGGCCTGCACTGCTACCTGCTCCTGAAGCATCTCCGCTCCTCTTCGTCTTCAGTTCCAAATAATCCTCAGCCCTCTGAGCGTCGCTGACAATCTGCTCGAAGGTCGCCTCGCGGTCGCTCCTAGTCAAGGACTTGACCGCCATGACCAAGCCCTTGCGGAACTTTCGCGCCTTCGCTGCCTCAGACAACCCCTCAACAAATCTGCCCAGACGGCAGAACTCTGCTGCATACTCATCCACTAGCATACTCCCCTGGACGAGAGCCTCGAACTGACTAAGGCACTGAGAGCCACGTCCGGGAAGAACTTCTCCTTGAAAAGCTTCTTGAAAGCCTCCCAAGTCAATCCCGGAACTGCTATCCGCGTATCCGTGCGGAACCAAGTAAGGGCAAGGTCGAACATCTGGCTGCCCGCTGCCTCTATCTGCATGCTGGCTGGGATCATCGCCAGCCTGAAAATGCCCTCTATATGCTCGATCCAGTCGTCGGCGTACATGATCCCCTCTGTGCCGCGGAACTCCTTAGGCCGCATCCTCTGAAAATCGATGATAGTACCCGGCCTAGGATACTGAGCCTGCTCTGGCTGTGGCTGGATCTGAGCCACTCTGTCGACCGCTGTCATAGCCACCTGATGAGCATTCTCAATGCCCATCCTCATAACATCTGCCTGGCGGTGCTGCGCATCCATCATCTCTCGGAAGAATGCGAACAACTGCGTAGCATCCACTGGCGCAGGCGGTGGTGGAGGAGGTACCACCGGAACAACTGGGGTGGCTCTCGGATCAATGGGAGTAAGGGGATCTCCGAGAGAAACTGACGCTCCCTCAATCGCAGGAGTGGCGAGTGGAGCGGTAGCGGCTGCCGAAAGTCGAACAGGTCGAGAGGTGGCAGACCTCTCGGTGGCAGCTGCGGGGCGGTGCGCTGAGATCTGGTCTTCGGAGGCATCCTGAACACAGATCAAAAGAAGTCAATATAGTGCATGAAACGATAACATCAATGAAGCACAGTAATATTACAAAAGAAACAATTTCAGAAAAATTAAAGATAGCAAAAGGAAGTAGGAAGGGTCCTAGTTGTGATTGAGCACACTCTCTCTCAGCCTATCTCCTATATCCTATTGCAGGTAACCCTAAAAAGCAGGCCTGCATGGGCCACCACCAAAAACGTGTCACGACCCGCACCCGAAAATCGGGCATGAGCCGTGGGTACGTCCAGCCTACGCCGCAGAATCGGCGGTAGAACGCTGTAAAGGTCCGTTCTAGGTCAACCATATCTATCTATATCTCACAGAAAAATCTGGCATGACCTCTCCAAAAGGAGGGCAAAACCACGCAATATATATATATAAAATCCTCTCCCAAAGGAGGCAACCACGCAATATATATATATGAACTCTCAATCACAAAATCTAGGGAAAGAAATAAAGCACGATATGATATAAACAAGGAAACAGAACCAAGAGAGCAAGACAATCCAAAATAATACAGTCCATGTCTACAAATAGCTACAACATCTCAAGCAACAAAAGAATAAGTACAGTCATCCAAAATAAAACACTGGGAACAACCCAGAAAACCCACCTAGCTAACTAGGATGCTATCGGCGTCTCCTCGGCGCACTCCTCCTCGATCACGGGGTCACAACAGTCGGCAACACCCGGCCCGTAGAACGTCGGGCAATAGTCCTCAGGATCCTCTGGAAAAATATGCCCAGTCAGGACTGGAGCGAAGTACATAACTCTGAAAGCAACTCCAAATGCATGGTAAGGTGTATATGATGAGCAATAGAAAAGTAATCAAGACGTACAGGAAATAAATATATGCTGGAGCACAATAAGTAGCTGCAATGTAAACTGGAGAACGATACAAGTAGTAAAAAAGTAACTGCAGGTGAGAAACATGAATACTAGCTAAGTGCCTTGAGCACAAGTTCGTTATGTGATCGGCTTAGGTTGCACATGAAAAATACTAAGATAACTTCGTTATGCGTGAGTTGCATAACCGACATACATATGAATACTGTTTGGCTTTGATCACATAACCAACTCACTACTCCCCTCCCCCCACTAATACCATTGGATCCAACCACAACACGCTACGTACATGATAATAGCTCGCGCACACGAAGGCGAGAGCACAATAAGTACATGATAGCACATGAGAATCAATATCCGAAGCACATGATGAAATACACGTGATAGAGTACCCGCTGAACACGGTAAGGGGGATAGCATCTCATGACGGGATCTACTAGTACCAGCTCGTGTAACAATGTATCAGAATCAAGTATTATAGTTCTAGAACAGGTGATATAAACGCTATCATGAAATGGAAACTATCAGAGGTAGGTACTCGCCTGATGTCCTGAGCAACTGATGAGGATCGAGATCCGGACCGGTGTCGCAGGGACCTAATGCGAAAAGCAAGGATTAAACAGGGTTCTAAGCATTTAAACTGATATAAAATAATTAAAAACAGGCTTCTAGGGCTATTCTAGGTCGAACGGGTCAAACCGGTGAAAATCGGATCAAAAAGTCAACCCGGGGTCCAAAAAGTCAACTCTAGGTCAAAACTAGGTCAAACGTTGACTTTTACGGTCAACGGGGACAATTATGGTCAAATCTAGGTCAAACTAGGGTGCCCCTGAAATTCTAGGTCAAACCGAGCTCATTAAGCTACTAAACTCACAAACTCGCCTAATCGAGATACCGGGATACCCTCGGTATCCGATACCTCGCCCTAGGCCACGCACCCCGCCTAAACCCGCTAAAACCTATGCTAGCACGCGTAATTATATATATATAAACATACAAAAATTACTCCAAAGCATTACCTAGGCTAATGCTCAAATACCCCGCTCGAAACTCAATACCTTGAATATCTCAAGGTATCGAGATACCTCGGTATCTCAAGGTATTGAGGTTTCGCTCTAAAACCCTCTAACTAGCTATCTAGCTATTGATTATGCACCTAGTTATTAATCTAGGCTAGGTAATATAGATATCTATCATATTTATATATATCTAAGTAGGTTATACCTATGTATATAGCTATCCACACACATATGCATATATACCCTTTACCTTACCTATACACATATATACATATATAACTTATAGGTATATAGATATCTATATCTTAGATAGGTATATCTAAGTATCTAGTTATCTACCTATCTAGTATCTATCTATCTAAATACCTAGCTATCTATCTATTAATCTAGCCATCTATCTATGTATCTAATATCTTATCTATCTATAATACTAATATCTATATAGTTATCTATCTATTAACTTATCTATCTAACATATACTCTAACTATTATCTATTACCTATCCCTCGCTAACACTACCCGCTGCTACTAGCCTCGCCAACGCGCTGCTGCTGCTGGCTCTACATGCTGATGATGCTGCTGCTGGCTGCTGTTATTGCTGCGCTGCTGCTGCTCCTCTTGGTACTGCTGCTGCTGCAGCTCCCTGCTGCTGCTGTGCTGCTGCTGCAGTGCAGCAGCAGCTGCAGCCACTGCTCTGTTGGTTCCCCCCCCCTCTCTAACACCCAATCACACACACATACCTATATACATATATATATATATATATATATATATATATATATATATATATATATATATATATATATATATATATATATCACTATCTATATATATATATATACATACATATATATCTATATATATATAACTAGATACATATATATATATATACACTTATATCTATTCTAACACACTCACTAACACACACACCTACACACTCACAAACACACTAATACACACACACACACTCACAACACTAACAACACACACACACACACATAAATATATATACATAGCTACATATATATATATACACTTAATATATATATATATATATATCTACACACACTCTCAACTATATATATATATATACATACACCCAAAATATATATATACATATACACACACACAAGCACACTTACACACACACACACACACACACACACACACACACACATATATATATATATATATATATATATATATATATATATATATATATATATACACACATAGACATATACACACACAAGCACATAGATCTAAATACACACATACATATATAAATATATAAATATATAAACACACATACATATATATAAAAATATATATATATAGATACATATACACTAACACAATACAACACACAACAACACACAAACACACGCCCCACTCACGCCCAACGACCCCGACACTCACCAATACCCTAAAATATATAAAATATAGCCCGAAAACTCTAGTACACACTCTCCGATACTAACCCAACGCGCGTACAAGCCCGAAACGAGGAAACCAAGTCGAAATGGCCGTTCGGTCATTTCGACGAACACGTGGTGCGCGGCTCAGAAAATCTCCTGAAACGCACACCAAACGAACTCAGAATCGGCCCAAAATTTACCCACGCACTCTACACGATGTCTAGATCCTAGAAAATGTACTCCCGCGTCGATTCTAGGTCCGTGGTGGAAACGCACACGCACTTAGAATCGGCGACGACGAAAAGCCCCAATTTCGTCCGAAATGTCTGTTTCTCCGCGACGCAGCTTTCCGTGTCCGAACGGAGACACACACTCACCCTCTAGACACCCGACAACGTCTATCTAGGTCCATCTAACCTAGGATATCACCCAAAATTGGGCCAAATTCGGATTCCACCCGAATTCGACACAAAACCTAATGTCAAAGTCTCTAAACTCACCCAAACTAGTTCCAACTTTCTCCTACGGGTAGGGTTAGGGTCTAGGAGGGTTCTACAACACTAATTACACTACATAAAAATAATTAGGAAGGGAAAAGTTAGGTTTTACCTCTTGGGAGTTGGAATCCCAAGGCCAAAGTCTCACAACCCCTAGAAATCACCTCCCTCAAGCTCCAAGCCACCAAAACTAGCCTCCACACAAAGTCTAGGCTCCACACATCTAGGTTAGAGAAAATAGAAGGTTAGGGTTAGCTTAAGGAAGAAGGAATGAAAGAAGAAAGAAGAAAAGTGAAGAGGGAACTCACCTTGGAGAAGAAGGAAGAAGAAGTGGAGCAGAAGAAATGAAGAAGAAGAAGTGGAAAATGAAGAAGAATACAAAGAGGGGGGGGGGGGGGGGGGGCTGCTGCTGGAATCGGGAATGGGTAGGTAGGGGCCGGCCACAAGTAAATAGGGGTTCCACTAAGTTCCACATTCCCAAAACGCCCCTACCTGACTTGGTTTTGGGTTCCGGGTTCCAAAAGCACTCAAACTAGTTCCAAATCTCTCCAACTAACCTCCTAAAAATAAAATAATAATTCTAAGCCCCAAAATAATTCTCACAAGGGTGTGGGCTGGGTCGGACATGGGTCCACTAGGGTATGACATGGGTCCAGGCTAGCCAAAACCCTAAAACAATCATTAAAAAAATAAAATAAGCACTAAATAAATATAAATATAATTAATTAAATACAAACCACTATTTATCAAATAAAAAAAAAAACTCTATTTTCTAGAATTGGGTAGTGACAAGTTGTCCATGATCGAACACGATTAACAAGTTAACAATTTATGCAGTTGAGGCAACACGATTGCAAGAACACGAGTGCAAGAACATGAGTGCACGACAAGCAGTAATACATGATTCATTTAACATAGCCTCCCTGAACAATTATGTATATACAAGATGTGTTCTATACTTAGCACGTTTTATAGAATATTTGCACGAACAAGCATACGATAAGGCAACAGTTCACAGGTTTGATTGACAAGCATAATAACCAAGTATATTTGTCTTTTATCTTGGTTTCTTTTATTATTACTTGGTATCGTTTGATCGGGGCATAGAAGAGTGCAGATTTATTAGCTGTGAAGCTTGGAAGCAGGACTAGCTAATCGGGTTGGTAGCCACTCACTTAGATTTTGGAAAGAAGAAGGAAAGAGGCGCTTCACGACTCCGCTCGCAAGCCGCCTACTGCTCGTTCACCTGCACAACGAACAGCTCGATTAATACTTCTTCCTCTCTTTCCAATCTCGGAATAGAAGTGCAAGTCAATGAACGAAAACAATGAAAACCATCGAAATCGTTCAAGAAAACAAGCAAGTCCCAAAACCAACTCAAAGCATGAAAGCAACAAGCGACATCGAAAACCGAGGCAATAAAAGATAGCAGCGGAGAGGTCCCTCCTGACTCTGCCGCTAAGCCGATCCTTGGGGCGCAGTCCACTGAATATGGGAATCGATTTCGAAGAAACAAATCCATAACGAGGACGAGTTCTTAATTCAATCTATCCCGATCGAAAGATACCGACTTGTGTTTCTTAGCCGCGCTCTCCGCATCGGGAGAACGGGGCGCTACAGCTAACACGCACCCAAGGTGGTTTGCTCTTTTAAAATTTTAATAAGGGATATAATGTATAGATCGGCTATCCCATTTTGCGTCCATGTTGTAAGCCCGTGCGGCATCCTTTTTACTTTTGAGTCAAGAGTTTGTAACAAGATGTTCATTATCAATAAAGAAAACTTTTCTACATTCCAATGTGTGATATCTCATTTGCGTACTCTGATGAACATGGGGGTTTGGACTGAAATTCTGAACTGTTTTCAAACAGTTTTTTGGCCAACTTTCGGTCAATTTTTCGATCAAACCGGGGTGCCTAGATTCGTTCCACTTGAAAAAAATTCTAGAGGGTTAGGTTATGAACATACCAGCGAAGACATGACGCAAATCGGACGAGCGAGGAGGGTGGACGCTGCGCGCGAAGGAGGCAGAAGATGCTACTGCTGCTGCTGTTGCTGTCGCTGCTGTTGTCGACCGCTGCGTCGGGTGCTCCGGCGGTGCTCCGGTGGCGCGACGGCGCTTAGGTGCGGCTGCGGGCGGCAGCGTGGCTCCGGCGGTGGTGATGGTTAGGGTGGTGGGATTAGAGTTAGGGTTTGGATTTTGGTTTTGTTCATATGAAATATATGTGTATGCATATATATAGAAGAGGGGGGGGGGTGAATCATGTACGTGGGTGGGTTGGGTTTGTTAGTTATGTTTGAGTTAGAATAAATGGGTTTGGGTAGGGTTTGGGTTAGCGGGTATGGGATATGGGTTTGGTTTATTTCTTTTATTAATTTCTTTATATATATATATATATATATATATATATATATGGATATGGATATTTAAAAATAGTTTTGGACCTCAATAAATTCCAGAAAAATTATACAATACTCTAATAATAGTTTTACACCCAAAAATATATATTTTGTACAATATTAATAATTAATTAATTACACATAATTATAAATTTAATTATATTATATATTATAACTAGATAAAAATAAAATAAAAAATTTTCTAAATCACAAAATTTTAGAATACAAAAATATTAAATTCTAAAAATCAAGGTGCTTACATTATTCATGAATGAAGAGGCTTATATAAGCTCTCTCTAGGGTTAGGGTTAGGTTGAGGAATGTTTGAATTGACACAAATGCTCCTCTCATTCCTTCATGAATATGATCTAACTAAACCATATGTGGAATATTCTATTCTTGTAGATATTAGATGATGTCCTCAGGTAAATCCACCTAAACATGAATGTCTACCTTCAAATGTATGAATTTTAAATGTACTACCCTCACTATTGGCTTTAGCGTATACTCTCCAACAACAGTTGAAAGAATCACAAGTATATTCTTTGATGATTGTTATGTTTAGATGAACAACTAAAATTATATCTAATTGCTAGGTCACTAATAAAATTTTAAAATTCCTGAGGAGAATCAAATGTTCTGCCAACCAATAATCCGGGAATACAACCAGTTACATTAGCATCATTATCATCTAAATAATAATCTAAAATTTTAACCAAATCATCACTGTTTTCATCGTCAACATCATTATTTTCATGGTCAACATCATTATTTTCGGTATGAAAGTTCGGTTCAGTGCGATTTATACAACTAGTACCAGCATTGAAATCTTGGTTATTACAAAAATATTGACTACTTGAAATTATAGTTGTGTCGATATTTGGTAGTGATGGAATAATGTAAATTTTAATACAAGACGAAACAAAATTACTTTGAACAATAAAATTTTATGTTTCTTCATAATATACTATTATAAACGCATTTAAATAAAACTACCTTATTGTAAATTCATAATTTATGAAAATACGATCACAAATAATACTAAGAAAACTAACTAATGTGATATTTTGATAAGTGGTAAAAATATGAGTATTACCTCCTTGGTAAGATAATCCATCTAGTATACCTCCATGGTAGCAAATTATTACTAAATTTTGATCCATAGTCACAAACTTTAGGATAAATTGAGGCTTACAGAGGAATGTCAGAAAATAGCTTAGGAGAATATGATAGGATACAATGGATCAAAGTATCTCCTGACTTGAATTTGGCTTCTAAATTCACCGGTTGTTTTATAAGAGTATGAGAAAATATGGTGAAGAAAGTAAGAAAAAATGTGAAGCAAAAGAGTGAATGGGATGTATAAAACAAATGAGTGATATATATATATATATATATATATATATATATATATATATATATATATATATATATATAGCTAAATTTAATCGTTCAAATTTAAACGTTACAAATTGAACGTTATAAATTGAAGGTCACATAGTGTACAGAAAAAATATGCTAGTATTGTCAAGTGTAGATAGTGTAAAAAAAAATTTGACAGAGGAAAGAGAGATATATTAATAGATGAGAGAGAGAGAGAGAGAGAGAGAGGGACGTGAGAGAGAAAGAAGAGAGGAAAGAGAGAGAGAGAGAGAGAGAGAGAGAGAGAGGTGAAGAGAGAGATAGAAGTGGGGAGGAGAGAGAGAGAGAGAGAGAGAGAGAGAGAGAGTAAGAAAACGTCTTTGGGAACAACGATTTCTCGTGAAAAAAATGTTATTCTAATGTGCGTTTTTTTTTTTCGGTTAACATCGCGGAAAAAAAGTAGAAGATAAAAATATATTATAAAAAATATAAAACGTCTTAATAGACATTTTGGTACTTTATTTAAAAATTTGAAAAACTTGATGTTGTATACGAAATTTATGTAAAATATAATGTTCTTGACGAAAACTATGGATAAAAAATAGAAAAATAAAATAAAATTTGGAATGTAGGGATGTTGTCTGATGTTGACAGCCATCATTGATCAATTAAACCAAAACACTTCACAACCTTCCCTGAGCAGTAACTCAAAACAGAAGCAAGTAGCAGCAGCCGCCTCCTCTGACATTCCCCCTTCCCAAACTCCCTCTCCTGCTACTCACTCACCCCGGCATTGGAGAAATTATTGCCCTCTTCATCCTCATCCATGGCGACGCAACCCATGTTCTTCATCGTAGCAATCCTCACACTATCCGCAGCGGCCATGACCACCGCCGCCACCTGCCCGATGAACCTCGACTATGTGACCACCCTCCCCTGGAACCGCGGGCCCTGCCTCCCCTCCGCCAACGGCGGCAACCTCACCAGCTGCTGCCAGTCCCTCCTCTCCCTCTACGGCGTCGCCCTCGCCCGCCGCCTCCGCGACACCTCCCGCTTCCGCCTCCCCGACGTCGCCTCCTCCGCCGCCTGCCTCTCGGTCTTCCAGTCCAAGCTCTCCTCCCTCTCCCTCCCCTCCCACCTCGTCCCCCTCTGCTTCGACTCCCCCGACCGCTTCGTCATCACCCCCGCCTACTGCGCCCGCATCCTCGACCTCCGCGACTGGAACGCCCGCCTCGCTCCCGCCCCCGCCCCCGCCCCCGCCCCCACCTCCAACTCCAACTCTTTGCACGACCTCAACTCCTCCTGCAACGGCGACCTCACCGACCTCACCCACTGCAAGTCCTGCCTCTCCGCCGGCATCCAGCTCGCCTCCGACCTCACCGCGCTCGACGGAAACGTCTCCGTCGCCACCCACTGCTTCTACATGGTCGTCGTCTACGCCTCCGCCATCGCCAACTCCCTCGCCCCCGAGGACCCCCGCTCCGCCTCCTGCATCTTCGGCCTCGACCTCTCCGCCCCTGCCCCTCCAGCGCCCAACAGCAACTCCACCGGCCACGCCGCCTCCGTCGCCGGCTCCGCCGCCGCATCCGCCGCCGTCGTCCTCTTCCTATGTTTCCTCGGCTTCTACCTCTGGCGAAGGCGCTACAAGAGGAGGATGCAGCTGCTAGAGATGGCGAGCCAAGGGGGGAGGACCCCTCGGTCGTTCGCGCGCCCGAACACCGGCGCGGTGTGGTACACCTTCAGGGAGCTCGACAAGGCCACCGGCGGCTTCTCCCAGAAGAACCTCATCGGCCACGGCGGCTTCGGCGTCGTCTACAAGGGCGTCCTGGCCGACGGGACCGACGTCGCGGTCAAGAAGGTGCTCGATTCGGACTTCCAGGACGAGGAGTTCCGCAACGAGGTCGAGATCATCAGCAACCTCCGCCACCGCAACCTAGCCCCCCTCAGAGGCTGCTGCATCGCCGACGGCGGCAAGGAGGACGGCGGCCAGAGATTCCTCGTCTACGACTACATGCCCATGGGCAACCTCCACACTCACATATTTACCAAGAGCCTCCTCTCGCCGCCGCGGCTGACCTGGCCGCAGCGGAAGAACATAATTCTCGACGTGGCGAAAGGGCTGGCCTACCTTCACTACGGCATAAAGCCGGCGATATACCACCGCGACATCAAGGCCACCAACATCCTGCTCGACGCCGAGATGAGGGCGAGGGTGGCCGACTTCGGACTCGCCAAGCAGACCAGGGAAGGGCAGTCGCACCTCACGACGAGAGTCGCGGGGACCCACGGCTACCTCGCACCCGAGTACGCGCTCTACGGGCAGCTCACCGAGAAGAGCGACGTGTACAGCTTTGGGGTGGTGGTGCTGGAGGTCATGAGCGGGAGGAAGGTGCTGGACATGTCGGCGGCGTCGGACATCGTGCTGATCACGGACTGGGCCTGGACGCTGGTGAAGGCGGGGAGGGCGGAGGAGGTGCTGGAGGAGAGCATGCTGACGGACGAGGAAGGGAGGCCTAATCCGAGGGGGATAATGGAGAGGTTCGTGATGGTGGGGATACTGTGTGCTCATGTGATGGTGGCGCTGAGGCCGACCATATCGGAGGCGCTGAGGATGCTGGAGGGGGACATCGACGTGCCGGCCATGCCAGACCGGCCGCTGCCGCTGGGACATCTTTACATGGAGGGGCACACTTTCAGCGCCTCGCCGAGTTTGAGTGGATTCTGCTTCAACTCTGGGGAAATGCTTAGGTGATCCACAATTTTTTGCCCAAATTTG
Organism: Iris macrosiphon; assembly: GCA_036927795.1. Taxonomy (NCBI): domain Eukaryota; kingdom Viridiplantae; phylum Streptophyta; class Magnoliopsida; order Asparagales; family Iridaceae; genus Iris; species Iris macrosiphon. The sequence goes on from JAYESA010000015.1 coordinate 10,957,186, forward strand.
TTGATTGATCTTGTTTGAAACTTTAGCTTTACTTTGGAACAAGAACTGTAATTTGTCTTCGATGCCAAATTAGAGCAAAATTGGTTACAGAGCACAAGAATCAAACATAAATGCAGTTGTTTTTCTTCTTCTTTTTTTTGATCCATGGGCTGGAAAAAAAAAAGTGAGTTTTAGTTCATTGTATCCAGTTTGATGTATATATGTCACAACAATGAAATAGTGAACTTAGATTATTGGTCCGCATGTTTTTTTCTTCTAGATTCAGTATAAGTTATATGTATGGAATTTTGATATACTCACAGTTTCAGCAGGAACTGAAGCAAATAGCAAAAGAAGTTGAAGCACACTTGAATTGAAACTGTAAGAAGAAAATACTAATACCAACCTGATGATAGAACTAGCCATAGTCTGAGCCTCAATCCGCTTGGAAATATTTCTGCAAGGTCCTTACAGTATACAGTACCTATGTTACACGGACACGAAAAAATGATGTCCGTATTCATACTGTGTATGTAATCATACCATTGTCTTATTCGCACAAGATAGAGGACTACATATGTATCTATTTGAAAATAGTTATATCCCATAGCAGTAATGATGTCATTCGAATATGTGTTCGTGCAACATGGGTAGTATCTCATTCCCAAATTAACTTGGGTCGATTCATGAAGGGATCTTAGCTAAGTCATGAATAATAGTATCTCAGTCCCTAATTAACTTGTCTCAATTCATGGAGGGATTCATGTTGGACTTGTTATTGGAAAGCCAGATTTACTCATCGGTAACATAATAGCAGTTAGATGAGTTTTGATAAGTTAAATTAGTACTGAAGACTAATCTTTGATCAATGTGGACCAAAGACTGAAAACTTGGGGAAAAAAAACAAAATCTAGAGAAGGGCCACAAAGAAAACAAGTACTCGTACTGCTTGACCTCGGAACTCCTTAGAGACCATGCAAATGAATGTTGTAGCAGCTTATTTTAGTATCAAACTTGATTGCTAAAACTTGCCTGCAATCCAGTGATTCTTTCACCAAACTCGAGTGACCCTTGTGGTTACCGGGAAGAGGTATTAGATCCTGGTTGGATGGCGGAAGATCGGTGGATGGAGTCACGAGGACTTATTATTCCTTCCATTTATTTGGTGGGAGCAGGGACCCCAAAAGACATGCAACGCAGCGTGCACAAAGTCCCGAACGTTACGTCGGACATCTCAAAAAAAATAAAAAATCCAGTGAGTCTTTGTTTGTATCCTCTTTGTTTGTATCGAAAACCAAATTAGTCTTCAACTTGATATGAATAAGAGAAGACATATTTGTGGAAGATGAACTATAAATTTCTTGATAAGTTTGAGTTTACACGGACCTATATTTAAACATAGGCTTATTATATGAAAAGATAAAAATAAATAATAATTATCATCTAGAACAACTTTGGTTGTAGGTTGAGAGGTTAATATTCTATTAGGGATTGGTATTAAAACTCCCATATTTAAATTTTAGTGGTTGTTTGGAAATTCTAGTGTAAAAACCCTAGAATTGGTGTGTGATTCTTGAACTGGAAGAGGAATTGATCTGGTAATTGTGAAAATTGTGATGATATTATCCCTCTCCAAAATCCGATCTCCTAATTTTCGAAGTATTTGACCTTGAACCGTATATTTTACCATTGTTCGAAAAAGTGAAGTAGGGTAATTGGTAGATTGGGTTAACCTAAAGTGGTATTAATCTTTATATAATTACTTCTCAAAGTATTGGTTATGTGCAGTATCGGATGCTCGATTTGACCTTAAGTAATTTTCGGTAGTACTTCTGAACTTTGAGGGTCTATGCATAGTTTAAGTTTAGCCTAGTTATGTTTAGGTTTAGTAATGACATATTTTAGGATTTGTTCAGACCTCAGAATTTCCGTAAATCAACCCTTATTTGGTAGATTGAATTAAACTTCAGCATTATACCTCCTTGTAGATGAGTGATCTCTAGTAAATTAGAAAGGTTAACCCTAGTCTATGTTTGACATCAAGCATGGAGACCTAAACGCATATCTTTAATATTACACGAGATCCTAAAACTAAATAATCCTAAACAAACCAGCATTCTAACCACTTGGGCTAACACCTCTCACGTGGACAAGTTAATAAATGATAGCCCAGATATTAAAATACACACATTTGGAGTTGGCTCAAAATGAAACAGTGAGACGAGTACCCAATAAATCCAACGTCTCTTTCTAGTCAATTTGCCAAGAATATTCAGTCACTTTCCCTAGTTTAATTTAGCATCCTGAATATGTTTTTCTAATCTTCTGTCACTTTCCTAAGTTAAATTTAGCATTTCCTGAATATGTTTTTCTAAATAGGTGTCAACAAAGAAATGGCAAGAAATTATATATGCTTCTATGCTTCCTTCTAGTGTATTGAATGATTGGCAATACTTATTGAATAAACAATCTGCAACCAGAGGTTAAGCACCCCCAACCATTGAGACCTTTGTACTAGAAGGGGAATTCCTGGGGTTGATATTCGGGGAACAGTTGAGTTGTAGGCCTTCAATAATATCTGCAATTTAATAATACAGTTCTTATTAAGCGCCAAAATATATTCAAATATTGTAAATAAAAAAAAATCAAATATTTATGACTTCCATAGTATTGTCCAGGAAGAAATTCAAAATAGGTTTTTTTTTTTAATTTTTTTTTTTAATTTTTTTTATTTTATAATTTCGGGGTCCGACGTAACGTTCGAAATTTTGTGCACACTGCATTGCATGTCTTTGGACCCACTGATAGCCAGGCCAATAAACCTTATAACTTCTATAGCCAGTTCAAGAAACCTACAGTTTACCTTATTTTATTTTGTTTTATATGATGGTTCTTAAAAGAATGATATCTTAATCTAGATTATTTGGACATAAACATAAATTTAGATACTGATAAAGTTATTGTTTGATGTACTATACAAGTTTATTGTGCCCTTGGAACAACATTATGTTGGGTTGGGAAAGGAGCTTGGAATGTAGCCGAATAATATCATTCTAGATCAAAAAAAAAAAAAGACTGAAATAAAACAATAAAACCTGCACAGACCCACAATCACAATAATACCAAAATTGCACATTCGAAATACATAACGATTTTTACGTAAAAATCTAAATCAAAAGAAAACCACGGAAAGAACGATGTCCAACATAAAAAAATTCCACTATTGGGATATAAAAAGGTTCAAAGTATCGGTATCGGAATCGGTATCGGACCATTCCTATGAGTATCGGGATCGGCGGTATCGGTAGTATCGGCGGTTTCGGATCGGAGTATCGGATTTTTTGATATCGGAAAGCAAACAACTATTAGTAAATTATTAACATTTTAGAGAATATATTTTATACATTTATGCATAATTTAAAGTATTTTCAGTATTGTTTCTTAGTATTTTTGATATTGAATGAAATAGTAGTCATCCTTGTCGATTGATTTATATGCGATAGATAAGTTTTCCTCTTTTATATGTTTTTACAACCTTACTATGCTTTTACATCCTTTCTAATTGGTCTTTTTAATTCAAATTTTTTGCCGAATTGACTGGAAAAGAGACCTCTAATGTCGGTATCGGTCAGTATCGGGTATCGGTCAGTATCGGATCGGGACATGCCAAACTGTATCGGTATCGGCCGTATCGGATCGGTATCGGCCGATACTTTAAACTATGGATATAACTGCTCCCACCAGTTCGATAGAGCATGAATTACCACAACTTCACACTGAATAATATGAATACAACTAAGAGTGCAACAAAATTACCAAAGCCGAGAACTCAAAGACGAACAAATGTGGCATTCCCGAACGATCTCCTCCAGAATAACTCGCGGACTCAACTCCCCGAGCTTTTCCGACACTCGAATGACATTTGTCGCACTCCTGGATGTTCTCCTCGTAAAAAGGGAACCCATCCCAACACATTGGTTGAATGAATATCTCATTGTTTAGATTACAATTAGTAGTTCCTAAAAGTGCTCTAATCGAGCAAAAATTTAAAGAAGTTACCTCATCAATTATCAGCAAATTTCTCTCTTTTTTATATACATATTGAACTTGATTCAGAAAAATATTCCAAGAGTAAACTGTTAGAAAAATGTTGAGTATAATTGTATCAGTTATTCCCCAACATCAATAGTCAGTTAATAGCAGCTGTTACCACTAGTGCAGTTTTAAGTAAAAGTGAAGGCATCTGCTAAGGAAAGGGGGAATCAGCAAAAACAAGGGGAAAATGTCAAATTCTTGACTTCTACTTGTTTCATAAGCACATTAAATCGTAGAAAATGAAACAAGAACTGAATGTGCATGATTCATGAAGAACCCATAAGAAATTGCAAATCATAAAGATGTAGTCAATCATGAAAATTTATACACAAGCAGCAATATCTTACTATGATAACAAGGGTACCTCAAGATGATAAAGTTTTTACTTTAGGTTATTGATATATTAATTTACGAAACATAAATTACAATATGAAAGAAGCAACTAACCTATAGATGAACTATAGGGAGCCTATTTAGTCATGAATGCCCAATAAATATCCATGTGATAAGCATTTCAAACGACAGTAACCTTGTGTTTTAAAGAAGAATATATATAGAGGTTAAATTATATTCAAATATCTCCTTTTGTTCTATATGCATGATTAGTGCAAGGATCACGTTTCCAAGTTCAAACAAACATAATCTTTAGGAGTAACATATCCAGAGTTATTTATTTATTACACTTGACCTTCATGCTTAACTAAGCAAACAAAATCTTTAGGAGTAACATATCCAGGGTATAAGGCAAGTTAATCAGGACTAAACTCTTGATTTCAATATTTCGTAGCAATAGAGTTAATTCTCAGCAAGCTTTAATGGAAGAAAACCGAGTTAATTACATGTTCATCACCATAGTAGGACGTTAATCAAGTCAAATTGTTCATAAGCACATAACACATTCCTTTTTATCTGGTTCAAGTCGATTATAATAATACCTTATAGAGACAATTTAATCAAGTCAAACTAGATGTTATACTACTTGTTCCCCTGCAAATTAGGCTGGAGTGGTTGCACGCGGAAAGCCATCGGCATCTGGGAAGCAAACTCTCTGTCCTTCTGTTGATAACCCAGGTCCAGTTCCCTCATATTTCCCTCCATTGCCAATTGCTGATGATGCTGTGAATGGAAAATACGAAAAGCTGAAATTGTTGCTATGTATGTAGAAAGAAATGGAGAGAACTGAAGCAGTACAAACCATTTATTTCCTGGTAATGATACCATTGTCTCCATATATTCCAGTTGCAGAAGATACATAAGATACACAATCCAATGGGACTGACTAACTTTTGAACCACTCTTATATAAGTCGAACTCTTTCGTGAATTTGGGTGGGGTTGAATTGATACTGAGTAAACTCGAAACAGTTGGTGATTCACATCAGATTGTTTTTTTGTTTACTGTCATATGTTAGCTCATATTTGAATGTATATGTCTTCCTATTAACGAAACTAGTCTCAGCTACATTACCAGGTGGCCATCGATACCATATCATATATAGTTCTCAAGTTACGACAGACAGTATCAATTGGTCGAACTAGTCCAGTAACAAGGTACAACTACCTGCTGTACTAATAGTAGCAATGTAAATTTTAGTTGTTGCCACTTGCCGCTAGAATCACTAGACATAAGGTGAGCAAAATAATCCTGAGTCACCACCTTAAATGCTAATAAAGTTAACCTCAATATCAGGTTCTCTCTGAAAACTAACAAGGGTGGGTTTGGGAAAAGGGTTTGGAAGAGAGAAGCTAGGGTTTATGGAGTTATGCCTCCAAACTCTAAAAAAATAAAACTACGGTGTGTTTAGGAATGCTTTTGGAGTTGGACAAAAATTCTATTTCTAATTCCAAATACTGGAGTTAGCAAAGCTAAAATTTGACTCATTTTTTATATTACAAACTCTATTCTAAAACTCCAATTCCTTCTTTCTTTTTATAAAACTCCAATAACAACTCCGACCCGTAACTTAAATAAGACTCCAAAATGAACTTTAACTTCATTTAGCAGACCTTGTTCCCAAACTAGGCCTAAATAGGCTCTCTAAAGGATGAGTTCTAGCTAGTTGAGAGAGAAATGGAAAAGTTTCATATGCATATAACATATATAATTGTAAAAGCAGTCATTTATGGCCATCCAAAATTGTAGTGGTCACTACACATGAATCCCAATATATTAAGGAGATTACCAGCATATAGGACAATCTCTTGTTTTCCTCTTCCAGAAGTCTTTCCTGCATATATATTAACCCAATCAAATTGCAAGAAATCACTGAAAATATAGATACACAATACACTAAAGAAAGAATGTGTCAAAGTCAAAAATAAGGAAAGAAGGGTTTTGTGAATTACATTTTTCTTGAGCATCTTCAAATAGTCCATCTTCAAAAACAAGTATATGAAAGTAAGTCGTCACTGATTCTGAAATCAAATAGAAAGCCTAAAAGAAACACGAAGGAGAAGGCATCTTGCCTGCTTATCCTGAACAATAGTAAGGCCAGTCTGGAGTGCTTCTTCAATGGGAATTAGTTCTTTTGGATTAAGAGAGTTCAGATCCTCTCCCTTCAAATGCCTGATTCTCATAAAAAAGCACCATTAAAGAGGTTGAATTTGGCTGGAATAAGAACCACTGGTTATCAGTAAAAGGAAATCAAAAGTGAACCTGAGCTCGATCTGCATGTTATCGTTCTCCTTCTTGATACGGTCGATCTGAGCACTGAGATTCTGCAAAGGAGTTTGCACAAAGTGAGATATTTATTATTTCTCCTTTTCGTCGTTTTTTCATCAAGAAAACTACTAGAAAGAGGAAATGGGGACAAGGATTGTTTTGAGCATACATATTTCATACTAATATTCTTTAGGAGCTACCTTTGTTTCTCAGCAAATATATTAAACCTTGACAAGAATTAGTATGCAACTGTGAACAGGTTTTCCAAGATTAGTCATACATTTCTCATCTTTACCACTTCCATTCATAAAAAAAAAGACCAGAAAAGTAACAGAAAAGAGTTATGCATAACTGATCTGAACACTAGGCCCAAACCCTGAAATGTGTTCTACACGACAACCATTTGGATACAGAATTGTGGAGTCCGTGAATTAACACGAAGCAAATTCATGAAGAAAGAATTCTGCCTAATTTCCTCAACTAATATCTAATTTCACCTTGCACCAAGAATATACCATGCGACACGCGGATTCACACAAAAATAAACCTTACAACGACGAGAATAACAAGGCACAAATTAATCGAACAATAGCAACCAAGAAAAAACACGCAACATGACTCGGTCAAGCTCAACCTACTCCACGAGACAAGAGAATAAATAACTTGATCGAATCAATGAGATAAAATCTTACAAGGATTACACACACAATACCTTAATATGAAAACCTCTCTTACGAGATCTCCAACAGCTCTCCTTCTCCTTCTTCTTTCTACATTCCCTCAATGGCTTCCAATAACTCTCTCTTAACAAAGTCTTCTTAAACTTCAAGCCACCCAATCTTGGGCATAAGATGACCCTTATATAGGATCCCCAACCTTCCCAAAGTTAGTAGTAATCTGAAGCGTCAAAACAAATAACATTAGATCTAAACTGCTCCTAAAATCACCAGTCGTTGGCTCACTTGTGATATACTCGTGATATACTGTTGGAAGATAATGTGTGAGATTTTGAACTCCCAAACACGTTCTCCACTTATCAGTAAACCGACGGTATGCTGGTGTACAGCCCTGTTCCCAAACTGATTCTTTCGACCCATGTATCGATACTTCAACTCCTTTAAGGTTTCTTCGATCATCGGACGATACTCATCGTACTTCGTAGTTGAACACAAGCCATATATAACAATCTCCACCTTGATTTGTCGTTCAACTAGCCACCTCTTAAAAATGATGTCGATACTCCATGCTTCTTTAATTTAACTCCTCTTTGGTTTCTCTCTACCGACACGGTCTATAGCCAGAACCGCAAAACTGATCACCATCCAAATCTTACCCAAAACTGAATACGACTACTGACGCAATCTTTACTAGAACTACGAAATTGTTACCTCCTTAAGAGGCCAAGAATATTTCTCAAACTTGAATACCTGAATAGAAGTCAAGATAGCTTGAAGTTCTCCATAGAAATCACCTTGGTCAACATGTTTGTCGGGTTCACTTTAGTGTTGATCTTCAAAAGATCGATCTTCTTATTGCACCACTCCCGTGTATTGTGATATCATATGACGATACTTAGCCTTTTAACTACACGGCCTCCTTCGATGCATCAACTGTTGTCATATATATTGACCCCGCAGTGAAAAGCATAATGATATTCTGAAGTGTTGACTTCCAACTAACTGAAGAACCTGCAAGTGTATATACATAACCTGTAGTGGATCTTCTCGTATACAAGTCACCAGTGTAATTAACATCAACATACCCACGATCTAGCTCGATTCGTGTAGAAAAGATTTGATTTATTTATTTCTCAGAAAGGGGGTACATATATATAGGAGGCTTTCTATCCGATGTGAGACTAAATAAGTCCTCATAACTGAACATTCCCTCTCAAGATGGACGATAGACATCAATCATCCACATCTTGTTACAAAAGATATCAAACTCTCTGGGACCTAAGCCTTTTGTTAAACAATCAGATAACTGCTCCACTAATTTTATATAGCTCAAAGTCAAAATTCCTCATTCAGCTTATCCCTTATGAAGAACCGATCAATCTCCACATGTTTGGTGCGATCAGGCTGAACTGGATCATTTGCAATATCAATTGCTGATTTGTTGTCACACCAAAGTTGTAGGGAGTCTCCTCTAAACAAACGCATCTCAGACAACAAGCTCTTTACCTACATTATCTCGCACAGGCTAACTGCCATGGCCCTGTACTCTGCCTCAGCTATAGACCTAGCTACTACATCTTGCTTCTTGCTGCACCAAGATATAAGATTGTCTCCAACAAAAATACAGTAACCTGTAGTGGACCTGCGATCGTCCATACAATCCACCCAATCGACATCACAGTAGCCTTCAACTCTCAGATGTCCAGAACTTCTGAACCATAACTCCTTTCTTGGGCTTCCTTTAATATACCTGAAAATTCTGTGAACTGCCTCCATATGATGCTCTCTAGGATCATGCATATATCTACTCACCACACTCACGGCCTGAGTAATATCAGGTCTTGTATAACATAGATATATAAGCCGACCAACTAATCTTTGATATTGCTCCTTACTCACCGGATCACTACCCTCGGCACACAACTTGTGATTCTGTTCAATAGGAGTAGAAGAGCTCTGCAACCCAGTATTCCTGTCTCTGAAAGAAGGTCCAGAGCATACTTTCGCTGAGAAAGTACTATACCCTTTCGTGACCTTGCAATTTCAATTCCGAGGAAGTACTTCAACTGGTACATATCCTTGACTTTAGATTTCTCTCCAAGTTTTTTCTTCAGCCGTAGGATCTTCTTAGTATCATCTCCAGTAATAACAATATCATCAACATAGACTGCAAGGATAGAGATACGAATCTTGGAGTGTCTGTAAAATACAGTATGATCTCCATTGCACTACCTATACCCCATACCCAGACTGCAAGTCTGAATCTATCAAACCACGCTTTCGAAAACTGTTTTAGCCCATACAAAGGCTTCTTCAATTTGCATACCTTCCCAGTTGTTTGTGAAGTAGCAAAGCCTGATAAAATCTCCATATACATCTCCTCCTAGAGATCTCCATGCAAAAAAATATTCTTGACATCTAACTGATGTAGTTGCCAGTTGAAGTTGGCAGCACAAAACACCAACACTCACACAGTGCTCATCTTTGCTACTGGAGCAAATGTCTCGTCATAGTCGATACCATAAGTTTGGTTGTAGCCTTTAGCAACCAATCTGGCCTTGCACCTGTCAATCTTGCCCTCTGGAGTCTGCTCAACAGTATAAACCCATTTATATCCAACAACACGCTTTCCAGCTGGCAGTTGTACCAGCTCCCATGTGTCGTTCTTCTTCAAGGCCTAAAGTTTCTCCTGTATGGCACTCAACCACCTAGGATCTTGCTTAGCTCCCTGCCAGTTGTTAGGTATAAGCACTGAATGCAATGATGCAAGGAAGGACTTATATGCAGGTGGAATGGATGTATATAAAATCTAATATACAATGTCAGTATCCCAACTGCCAAACTTAGCTGGAGGTTTTCCAACATTGACTCTAGAAGTTCTACGAAGCAAGACAGGAGTATTATAAGTATCGAAGGAAAAATGGTTACCAGGTGACTCAGGTGGAATGGCCGAAGAAGGTCCTGGAGAAGAGGGACTTGGGACATTAGCATTTGTAGGTACTGGCATAGGCACAAAAGAAGGACGCTCATGCTGCTGCTGCTCATGTTCCCTATATACTCTCAGCTCCCCCTGAGACAGCATTACTCCTCGGTGACTCAAAAGGACATAAAATTATACCAACCATGATGCCACTCTCATTCTCCCCCTCTACTAGCATTAGTAGAGCCATCATCGAATAAGGAACTTAACTCCGTCTTCTCTCCATAAAATGGTTCAAACTCCAGAAATGTCACGTCCATACTGACAAACAGTCTTCTTTCAGTAGGACACCAACATTTGTATCCTTTCTGACTTGATGAGTAGCCCACAAAGATACATTTAACTGCTTGTGGATCCAGCTTGCTCACCATCATTCTGTGATCTCGCACAAAATATGTGCAGCCAAATACTCTTGTAGAACAATAAAACATTAGAGCCCAAGAGCATCTCACATGGTGTCTTCATCCCTAATACTCTTGACGATATCTTGTTGATTATATGAGTTGTTGTCATAATAGCCTCACTCCACAAGAACTTCAGCACATTCATTGTCAGCATCAAAGAACGTACCACTTCTAGTAGATGTCTGTTCTTGCATTTAGCCACCCCATTCTGAGCAGGAGTGTCTGGACAAGTGGTTTAATAAAAAAAATTATGACTAGAGATGAAATTAGCAAACTCCTTGTTGGTGTACTCGGTCTCATTATCTGTTCGAAGAATCTTCACATGTACTCTAAACTGGGTCTTCACATACGCCGAGAAGTCTTGAAAATATTTGCATATCTCAGATTTCTGCTTCATCATGTAGATCTAGGTCATATGTGAGTAGCAATCAATGAAGGTAACAAACTATCTGAATCTACTGATAGAAGTAGTAGAACACGGTCACTAAACATCAGAATGAACAAGTACAAATGGCTCAAAACTTCGAAGGCCAACCATTTTATAAGTAGAACGTGTATGCTTTACAAGTTTACAAGCATTACAAAATAACATTTTTATGTCTACTTTCTTCATTATCTCAGGTTCTACCTTATTCAAACTATCAAAAGATAAATGTCTCAATCTGCAGTGTTGAAGTATTGCTTCTGTCTCCGGCCCTCCACTAATAGTAGCAGCAAGCATTGCAGCCTCCCTGTCTATGTACCAAAGGCCATCACGTCTGATGCCAGTCCCAAGTCTCTTTCCCGTGGCCTTCTTTTGGAAAAAATACATATTTCGATAAAAAAGAACAGTACAATTTAATTGATCAATAAGAGAGCTAACATAAAGTAAGTTGACCGAAAACGAATAAACATGCAATACATATGACAGGATAATAGATGAAGTACAATGGACCGAGCCAGTATCCCTGATAGGTAGGGATATCCCATCAACAGCCTGAACTGTCTCAGGATGCATATGTTTGATTGGATAATATAATGCAAACTTACTAGATACACCTGTGATATGCCTAGATGCACCTGAGTCTATAATCCAACCAGTATGAGATTTAGTGGATGCAAGTGCCTGATCCGGGATACCTTTGCCCATATGAGAAGTGTAACCAGTAAAGTTTGTCATGCCCCAGTCCCAAAATATGTAGGACTAGAAATACGTAAGCATGCCAACCGTATGTATATGGAGACTCCGATATATGGAAACCATAACACATACGTACGCTGTACTATGAACAATAATTCACAATTGGTATATAATCGTCACAAGTTACAGGACATAATTAAATATCATCCGCAAAAATAATCATAAAGAAATAAATGATCATATATGTCAATGAACCAAATATGAACTAGTCAAGAAGAACTAATAGTTGGATGGAGACAAATCCACTACCAAACTAGAATATAAAGGTAAATATAATAAGTGTTGATATGGTATGTTGGGTGTCATATTTAAGTATAGTATAAGGACATGGGAATATCCTGAGGACATATTTGGGATGCCAGAATATGTCACATGATATTCCATTATGAGATTATTGTCATAATGATTGAGATCATTGTATTAGTGACTGTAAGGTATATAATGCCAATGAGACAATCAATAAAATAATCAACTAATTTCAACATGGTATCAGAGCCAAGTTTCCACAAACCCTAGCCGTCACCAAGCTTCCACAAACCCACAGGAGGATTTCCTAGATCTCCTCCACCGAACTCTTCCACGCCCCCCCTTCTTCCCTTCTCCGCCCTTCGCAGGCCGCCCTTCGCTGTTGCTGCCCCGTCACGCTACTGCTGCGGCTACTACTGCTGCTGCGGCTGCTGCGTCTGCTGCTGCTACAACGGCGGCTGTGACATGCGTGCTGCCGCCTCCTCCGCACCAGCACGAGACAGCGCCTAATAGGGATGCCTAGATCTGAAAAAAGGGGGGACATGTTCGGATCTAGGAGCGGACGACGAGGACGAGCATGAGTCATGGAGCGGACGTGACATGATTGGATAGACGACACATCGATGGAGGAGATCATCAAGAAGCTATATTCTGCAGAGGTGGCGACGTTGATGAAGTTGTTGACGATGTCGGCTGATGAGAATACGACACGAACGTCGTCGGAGTTGAAGCTTCCCTCCATCGATCTGAAATTAGATGGACCAACCACCTATCTGAGTTGGTCACGGCGGGTGAGAAGAACCCTCGCAGGAAAAAACATGGAGGGGTTCCTGACGGGCGAGACGACAGAGCCGGACGAGGGCTCAACAGGACGCGATGAGTGGAAGTCCACTCATATGGTAATATACATCTGGCTTCTCAACTCCTTAGTCCAGTCTATTGCCGCCACAGTACACGGTATTGAGATGGTGAAAGATGTGTGGGAGAAGTTGAGAAGGACCTATGATGGTGTGGGGAACAACTTACAGGTCTTCCAGATAAAGGGGGAGATTGATGACACCGTACAGGGAGAGAAGACGGTGCAGGAGTATGCCACGAAGTTGGAGCGTCTGTGGTTGGATTATGATCACTCCTCAGATCGGGTGAGCTGCGAGGACCCTAAGTGTAAGAAGAGACAGGTGTGTCTGCAGGAGAGGACGATGAAGTTCCTCAAAGGGCTGACTGCAGCTTTCGTACAGAGGACGGCCCTACTTCTAGCCCAACCAAAGATCCCTAGCCTTGAGGAGGCTATCTCAGCCATGATCCAGGAGGAGACACGCATCAGGCTGCAAGCCGGGACAGGTGGTCCCCCCGAAGCAAAGTCAGCACTAGCGATCACCAGCTCAGGTAACACAGGATCTAAGGGAGAGCCCTGGCAGCATAACCAGCAGTACTACAACTGTGGGGAGATGGGTCATCATCGGTATGCTTGTACCAAACCACCTAGGGAGGGAGATTCAGGTGGTGAACGAGGACCGTTCTGCAGATGAGGATATAATGGAGGACGTGGTCGTGGTCGAGGGGGTAAACGAGGCGGTCGAGGAGGTTATCGGGCGAACCTCCTGATATCAGAAGGGAACGGAGAAGCTGATGGCACCTTTACTGTGGAGGACCAGGCACTGGGAGACATGAGGAGTAGAACAGAGGAGGCGTCCACCTCATTCTTTGTTAGGGGCAACGCTGCCATGTATGCCTATCCATCAGAAGGTACTGACGAATCACTTGCCCTTGCGTCTATCTCTTCCCTTAAATCATTAGACTGGATTATCGACTCGGGAGCATCTCGGCATGTGACGGAGAATGCTAGTGAGTTTTCTTTCTACACTCACCTAGCATCAGCATACAGCATTCAGACAACTGATGGCACTTTCCAGCCAGTGGTCGGTAAGGGTACTGTTAATTGTACAAGTTCAGTAAGATTATCCAATATTTTACATGCTCCATCCTTTCTAGTCAGTCTCTTGTCCATTAGTTCTATAATCCTCCAACTTAAATATATTGTTTCTTTTGATATTCCTTGTCACGCCCCGAGGCGTCCCCCGAGTCGTGACCGCCGTGCGGGCCTGGGGTTGCGCCCGCACAAGGCTTTAATGATTTGCATAGCAAGCACATATTCAGAGTACGCAGATAAATTGAAACACAGATTTGAAACATAGAAAAGTTCTCTTTATTGATAATGAACATCTATTACAAACTCTTGAGCGAGTTAGCTAATATGCCGAACGGCTTACAAAAGAGATGACTCAAAATGAGATAACAGTCCTGTACATTACATCCCTTTATAAACTCAAAACGACAAGGACCTCCAGGCTGGAGGATAGCTTTGCCTCGGAGCTGCATTTGTGTATGAAGAGTTGCAGCTTCGGACTTCAAAGGCTTCTAGGGCGCGGTGAAGATGCGCCAACAGTTGGACTGGATCGGGTAGGCGACTTCGGCTCCTCGCTCGGTTCGCCTTGGTGCGGAGAACCTGTTTTAACGAGGGTCAGCATATCGAAACATGCTGGTGAAGGCGAGCTAGCCTGACTATACCAATCAACACATTGTTTAGTGAAGCATGCGTATTTGTGGGTTTCTATCTTGCCTTAGTTCATTTACAAGTAAGCAGCATATTGAATTTACTGAAATGAACGTGCCACCGTTCGGTGGATTTTACCTGACCGTCTGAATTACCTGCACAATATTTACCATGCCTTCCCTGCCACGGAGACACAAGTTAGTATGCAACAGGTTTAAATATACACGTTGGGATCACTGGCTAGGAGCCATAGTGGACCGTTTAGTCTTTGAACGAAGATGGTGTGCAACGAAGCACGTGAGGCGCTGCACGCCATCCCGTTCACACGTGAGACTATCGTGAAGCTCCGCCCGGACCGGATCGGTGCCAGTGCCCCAGCGACCGTCCGCGGAACCCGTTACCTTGTGCACAAGTTGTCCGTGATCAATCGTTCGTGGCACGTTAACGTTGATGCAGTTGAGGCACGTGAACAAGATAAGCAACATTGCATGATTCGTTTACATTGCAACTACGTTATATTCATGCATCAGGATATACGTTTAAACTTGTATCTATGCATTTGATGAACATTACGAACGAACAAGCATGCAAAGATATAACCGTTCACAAGTTTATTGACAAGCATAATGAACCCAGTCTATTCTCTTTTATCTTGGTTTCTTTTATTATTACTTGGTATCGTTTGATCGGGGCAAAGGAGTGAAGCTGGAAGCAGATCTAGCTAATCGGGTTGGTAGCCACTCACTTAGATTTTGGAAAGAAGAAGGAAAGAGGCGCTTCACGACTCCGCTCGTAAGCCGCCTACTGCTCGTTCACCTGCACACGAACAGCTCGATTAATACTTCTTCCTCTCTTTCCAATCTCGGAATAGAAGTGCAAGTCAATGAACGAAAATAATGAAAACCATCGAAACCGTTCCAGGAAAACAAGCAAATTCCAAAACCAACTCAAAGCACGAAAGCAACAAGCGACATCGAAAACCGAGGCAATAAAAGATAGCAGCGGAGAGGTCCCTCCTGACTCTGCCGCTAAGCCGCTCCTTGGGGCGCAGTCCACTGAATATGGGAATCGATTTCGAAGAAACAAATCCATAACGAGGACGAGTTCTTAATTCAATCTATCCCGATCGAACGATACCGACTTGTGTTTCTTAGCCGCGCTCTCCGCATCGGGAGAAGGGGCGCTACATTCCTAAGGTGACCTTCCAGGAGAAAGGGACAGGACGAAGACTTGGGATTGGCACTTGGCATGAAGGACTGTGGTACCTAGATCGAGAATGACTGGACTCAGCATTGGTATCTATGGTAGACAAGGCTGGCATGGAAGGACTGCAGCAGAGGACTGAGGATACCTTGATACTCCATCATCGGAGGATGGGACATTCTTCCTTTGATACTCTAAGTAAGTTGTATCCAGAGATTTATGCAAAAACAAATAAAGAGATATTAGTATGTGATGGGTGCGAGTTAGGAAAACTTACTAGGAGCTCATATGTTGGCATGGATCATAGGAGCACTTTTGCTTTTGAGGTAGTATATTCTGATGTCTGGGGTCCATGTGCTACTAACACTATGAATGGTTATAAGTACTTTGTTTCTTTCATTGAGTGTGCCTCTCGTGTTACCTGGTTATATTTGATGAAAAATAAGAATGATGTACCTGCTTGTTTTCGGGATTTCCATAAGCATGTCCAGACTCAGTACAAAGCAGTTGTGAAGGTACTGTGGTCTGACAATGGAACGGAGTATACCAACAGGACGCTTGCAGAATACTTGTCAGCACACGGAATACAGCATCAGACCACTTGTGCATACACACCAGCACAAAATGGAGTTGCAGAAAAGAAAAACAGACACCTTCTGGAGGTCGCAAGAAGTATGATGATCGACATGAATGTCCCACAGAGTCTGTGGGGGCATGCAGTGTTGACAGCAACTCAACTCATCAACATGATGCCCTCGAAGGTCCTCGGATAGAAGTTCCCATGTGAGGTATTGCAAGACAATAATAGTGGGATACTCCCACTGAAGGTGTTTGGGTGTGTGTGTTTTGTGAAGGACAACAGGCCATCAGTTGGGAAACTTGACCCTAGAGCGGTCAAATGCATCTTCGTAGGCTACTCGGCGACCCAGAAGGGGTATGTGTGCTGGAGTCCAGTAGAGAAGAAGAAGTTTGTCAGTATGGATGTCCACTTTCGGGAGCATAAGCCATACTACCACCAGGACGAAACTTCACACAACACGCCTAATACTGCCAGTATTAGGCGAGAGGGGGAGATGGAGAACTTGGTGGTAACCAATTTAGAAGTTTGGCATGGAGGCACGGAGAAGAGACAAGAAGGTGAAGGTGTTAGGCCTACGGCTCAGGGAGAGTTACTTACCTACAGCAGGAGAGAGAAGCAAACTGCAGGACCAGTACCGACAGTGCCAGTGCCAAGTCCCTTGCCTGCGTTCGTCCCAACTCCTGAGGCACCGACACCAACCCCCCTTCAGGTGATATCCCCTCCTTCACAAGATATCATTCATCCTACTTCTACTCCTCCCACACCACTATCTGTACGGAGGACCACCCGCAACAATGCAGGAAATCCTCCAAACAGATATGGTTGGGATATTACTCAGTTTGTTTCTTATGACCATATCCCTTCTTCTCATGGAGCATTTATAGCATCTTTGGATAGTATTACTGTACCTAACAATTGGCAGGTTGTCAAGAATGATCCAAAGTGGAAAGCGGCAAATGCACGAGGAGTTGGGAGCTCTGGAGAAGAACCACACTTGGGAGCTTGTGAGACTGCCAGAGGGGAAGAGAGCAGTTGGATGCAAGTGGGTCTTTACCGTGAAGCAGAACCCAGATGGACAGGTTGAGCGCTACAAAGCTCGACTAGTAGCCAAAGGATACAGTCAGACGTACGACATCGACTATGACGAGACCTTTATACCAGTTGCAAAGATGAGCACTGTCAGGACTCTGATTTCTCTGGCAGCGAATGGTGGATGGAAGCTACACCAACTGGATGTGAAGAATACGTTTCTTCACGGAGATCTAGTGGAGGAGGTGTACATGGAGATACCACCAGGATTTGGCACCAATCAAACAGTAGGCAAGGTCTGCAGGTTGAAGAAGTTCCTCTATGGACTGAAGCAGTCTCCTCGAGTGTGGTTTGACAGATTCAGAAGGGCGATGATAGGGATGGGATATCAGCAGATCAATGCTGATCATACTGTGTTCTTCCGTCAGAGTGGAGGCCACATCACCATGCTTGCGGTGTATGTGGACGATATGATTATCACAGGAGATGATGAGCAGGAGATCGCCCAACTCAAAGGAAAGCTTGGCAAGGAATTCGAGGTGAAGGATCTCGGCCTTCTTCGGTACTTCCTTGGGATTGAGATTGCTCGAGAAGCAGAGGGGATTGTTCTCTCTCAAAGGAAGTATGCACTGGACCTTCTCACAGAAACTGGGATGTTGGGGTGCAAACTTGCAGCGACACCAATAGATCAGAGGTTCAAGATTGATGCTGAGGCTGGAGAACCAGTTGATCGGGACAGATATCAGAGACTGGTTGGCAAGTTGATCTATTTGAGCCACACACGTCCTGATATCTGCTTTGCAGTAAGTGTGGTGAGCCGCTACATACATGACCCATGAAAGGGTCATATGGATGCAGTGTACCAGATTCTGAGGTACTTGAAAGGTGCTCCCGGAAAGGGACTAATATTCAGGAAGAACAATCACATGAGCATCGAGGGCTACTGTGATTATGACTGGGCTAGTTGTGCTGATGACAGGAGGTCTACCTCGGGATATTGTATATTTGTAGGAGGTAACTTGGTCTCCTGGAGGAGTAAGAAGCAGAGTAAGAACAATCACGTGAGCATCGAGGGCTACTGTGATTCTGACTGGGCTAGTTGTGCTGATGACAGGAGGTCTACCTCAGGATATTGCATATTTGTAGGAGGTAACTTGGTCTCCTGGAAGAGTAAGAAGCAGTCTGTGGTGGCCAGATCGATAGCTGAAGCAGAGTACAGAGCTATGGCCTTGGGAGTTGTAGAGCTGCTATGGTTGAAGAATATGTTGGTGGAGCTGAAGCTGGATCAAGGAGCCAAGATGAAGCTGTGGTGTGACAATCAGTCAGCTATTAGTATCACCAACAATCCAGTACAACATGACAGGACCAAACACATCGAGATTGATAGATTCTTCATCAAAGAGAAGTTGGATAGTGGATTACTGGAGCTTGGCCATGTTCCAACCAGGGATCAAGTAGCAGATGGACTAACCAAGGGACTCGCCTCAGTGAGCATGATTAGAGGATGTGACAAAATGGGCTTAGTAAATATCTTTCACCCATCTTGAGGGGGAGTGTTGATATGGTATTTGGGTGTCATATTTAAGTATAGTAAAAGCACATGGGAATATCCTGAGGACATATTTGGGATGCCAGAATATGTCACAGGATATTCCATTATGAGATTATTGTCATAATGATTGAGATCATTGTATTAATGACTGTAAGGCTATGTAATGCCAATGAGACAATCAATAAAATAATTAACTAATTTCAACAATAAGTACATCATCTAATGATCAGAGAGGCTCGAAGGAAAGATCTCCTCGAAAGAGAACGAAGTAGCAAGTCCTGATCCGTGCTCCTGCGAATAGTCATGATCGTCTACACCTGGAAAGAGACCAGGTCCTCAGAGGGACGTAACAAGATACATAGAAGCATGCCAATAAAATACTGAAAATAAACATCCAAAGGGTCGTCTAACCGCCTATGCGAATGCACTTTGAGAATAACTTTCCAACACGTGGGCTATCTGGCTAAAATGGGATTGGCATGATTCTCTCGGAGAATCATGGGCCTAAAAAGTATGATGTCTTTTAAATGTCAGAGGCCGCTTGTAGATAATATAGGGGTTATCTGACCATGCATCTCCGACGGAGCGTGCGGGTTACACAAGAAAAGTGCAAAGGAGCCCAAATGCCTTACTTGTTCTCCCCACCCCATGCTCTATTCATGCCATATCCATGACACGATAAGACCTCTAATAACTGCCAAGTCTTCTAATATATCTCTATTAGCAATTATTTTCTATCGCACGTCCAATATGTACTAATGATCAGTCAATACGTAAGTCCGTGATCTATATGAGACTCACAACTCGTGTAAAAAATATGTCATGATCAATGAAACATAAGAATGCTCATGATAATGGGGTGGTCTCATAA
Organism: Iris macrosiphon; assembly: GCA_036927795.1. Lineage (NCBI taxonomy): Eukaryota > Viridiplantae > Streptophyta > Magnoliopsida > Asparagales > Iridaceae > Iris > Iris macrosiphon. The sequence continues at coordinate 10,977,197 of JAYESA010000015.1, forward strand.
AACTAGGTTAACATGCATAATATATAATAAAGACCAAAATACGACGCCATCATCGTTGCACCCAAGTTATTCTTAGACGCACAGTTTATATAGCAGTTAAAATATATGAACTAAATAAAAGAAATAAAATGCATGCACCATATGGAATGTAGATCACAGTACAATGGCAAGGTATACTTGCCTGCTCTGAAAAAGGATGAAGTTGCAACTCAAGGCGTCGTCCGATCTACCCGTCACATAAATTAAACAAGTTAGGTTACAAAAGTGGGTAAATAGGTTCCTTCATTTTATCTATTTAATTCTGAATAAAATAATATAAAATAGTATTTCAATCTTATTATAATTTGATTTTATTGTTAAACCCTAATTTTGGTCCAAAGAAACTCAACTTTACGGATTTGTGATCCGTGGCACGCAAATCGAGACAATCCGTTGACCAAAAAGTCAACCGAATCAAATCTTAGATTTTTTGTGTAAAATCCTATATATTTTAGTACTACATGAACATCGTAATCGATGGTTTTATAAAATCACAAGTCGGTAAAGAGTTATGTCCACAAGGGCGCACATATGACAGTTTTTGGTGGTTTCCTATTTACGTCTACGTTGCAAGAATTTTACATTAGACTAAACTTGTATGTTAAATTCTGAAAAAATAATTTTATGGAAGTTCATCATATCAGCTTTTCGAAACTTCAAACGGCTCGAAATTCTGAGTTCGGGATCTCCCGAAATCTCGAAAACACCAAAACGTGTTAGATTTCGGACAGCTGGCACTTTTAGAATTTTATGGAAAAATAGGTTCAAAAATTATTAAAATAATTTATATATTCAGAAAACTAACCTTGATATGGTTCTAACAAAAACAATATAGCACGTTTGGAGTCCGGATCTAGGAGATATCATCTTTTTAAGTCGTCATAACTACTAGAAAATGAGGCTGAATTTATGATGAAATTCGACTGTTTTTGGACGAAAAAGAGAGGAGTTTGGGGAAAAAAAATATGAAAGACAATTTTATTCCATAAGTCTAATAGATATTTATAATGGTGGAGACTACTTAATTGAATACGACTAGGATTGGCTAATTTGGATATGATTAGGATCAGTTTAAATAAGGATATGATATGCATGAAGTTGTTTTCCTAGTAGGATCAAGATTTGAATTAATTTAAAATATAGTTTAAATTTATCTCAATAATTTATAATCTTAAATAGAATTAAAGATAATACAAATAATTTATATATAATCTTATTAATATCTATTAACACTAAATTAGCATCTATCTAATATTAAGACTTTATATATCCAAATAAATTCTCAATAATTCCAAAAATCCAAAAATTCCTTAAATTTCTAAATAAATTAGAAAAAAAAATATTTAAATATTTTAACTCTAAAATAAATGTTTGGTAGTAACAACATGCAAGTATGGTCTCATCGTAAATCATGAAAGTCCTAAAAATTTACGTTTCCTAGGTTTTAATTACCAAAAATTCTAAAAAAATATCCAAAAATCTAAAATAGCCTAAAAATAATTCTAAATAAATATTTATATAAGTAAATATATCAAGAAATTTATTTTCTATTTAACTAAGAGAATACTCTAAAAAAATTCAACATCTATAATAAATATAATAATATAAAATATACACAAAATATATATTTTGGGTGAGGGGGCTTACAAATTTACCAAGATAGGTAGTATCATCCAGATCCTGAGTGGCCTGTCCCTTGCCCTTAGAACTCTCAACTTGAAGCTTGAACTGACATAGTTCCTTCAGCTCTGTCATCTCAGCTCCAGTCATCTCGGTAATGGTCTCCTCTACTACAACTAGGTGATCAACTCTCCGACCTCCACGTTCCCTGCCTCCTTGACCTGCACGTTCACCTCTCTATCCTCTGCCTTCTCGGCCACGACCAGAATTGCGGGGTTGATGGCAGTTGTAGCTGAGGTGCTATTTCTTTTCGCAATTGTAGCACTCCCTGTCATCACCGATGGGAGCACTAGGAATCACCAATGCCGAGCAAACAAACAGCGAGGTCTCGTCTTTCATCACCTTCTGTCTGATCTCCTCTTGCTCTATCGATACAACAACCTCATCTAGGGATGGAAAAGATAGCAGATGACACATTGCTGCCCTCCAAGCCTCAAACTGCGGGTTCAGACCCTTGAGAAAATGAGCCAGACGCCTATGCTCAAGGTACTGTTTCCCAAGGAGAAAATCTACCAAATTTTGCAATGATAGTGGATCATAGTGGTCTATGTCCGCCCGTAAGCGACGTAGTTTCACTGCATATTAGAGTACTATCTTCTCCCCATGTGTGGTAGCACTAATATATTTCTCAACTTTCATCATCAACATGACACTCCCAGCTCCAGAGTACATCCCAGCCAATGTCTTCCAGAGATCAGCTGTACTGCAGATCGACTCCACTATCCCAGCTATGGATGGAGACACAGAAGTCAGCAGCCAAAAAACTACCAGATAATTAATGTGACTCATGTGCTCCATTCAGCACTCGTCTTATCCTCTGGCTCAGTGCACTCTCCCTTCTCATTTTTTTCAAGTCTCTTGGTCCGAAGGTTCAACAGCGCCCTCCTATGCCAACTTAGGTAGTTTCTTGTCCCTTCAAGTTTGATGTCATTGGGTAGCAATTCGATCTTCTTCATCACCTTCAATGGTTCTGGTGCAGACACGACTGTCCTACTGGATGAGGTCTCCTCCAATTTGGCCTGAAACATCCTTGTCATCCCCTCCAGTATCTCCTTCAGCTCCTAACTAGTCACAGGTGTTCCCATCTTCACAGTTGCAAATGAACGAGATCAAACACAACTTAAACATGGACCGTGTGCCTACACGCGATCACGGCTTTCTCCATCTATTTATACACCTCCAAGTTCATATGACATGAGAGGTGCACGATTGGTAGAACTCATCTACGCCAGCGTACGATGAGTAGCGTACCCTGCCTCTCGACGGGTTTGACGACACCCGTAGGGGACGTCGACTACACCCTTAGTGGGAGGGAGGAGCGGCCTTCCACTCACAGAGGTAGGCGAGGGAGAGGGGTCGTCCACTCACAGAGGGAGGCAAGGGGGAGGGGTCGTCTACTCCCAGAGGGAGGCGGGCGGGAGGGGGTTGGGTGAGAGACATAAGGGAAAGGAATTTAAAAAAAAAATGATTCAGAGATTTGGCTCTAATACCATGTAGAAAAGATTTGATTGATTTATTTCTCAGAGAGGGGGTACATATATATAAGAGGAGGATAACCTCCTCCTTATTTTCTATTCGATGTGGGACTAAATAAGTTTCCATAACTCAATAATCCACTTCTGACTTGTGAAATAAAAAACCAAGATCATTAAAGCCCTTAAGATACCAAAGTATCCACTTTAGGTTCCAATGAAATAGCCATAGATTTGACATGTATCTGATCACCAAACTAACCGAACACAATAAATCAGGACAAGTGCACACCATAGCATACATCAACGATTCCATCGCACTCACATACGAAACTAGAGATCTTTACCTTATCCTCCTCTAATTTTATATACTCTTTGGAGCATAACTTGAAATGACTAACGATTGGGGCGCTCACATGTATTAACTCATTAATGATGAATCTCTCTAACAGCTTATCAATATATTTCCTTCATGATAGCCATAGCTTTCCAATCTTCTTATCTCGATAAATTTTCGTTCTAAGAATTTTTTTTGCTCCACCTAGATCATTCACATGTCAAATTTTGCACCAATGGAATATTGAGTGCCTTATTTTTGTCATACTCATAGAATCAATCAACATGTCATAATGTTTTTCGATGAAAATGATAAGTATGAAATTTTTTATAAAAAATAATGTAGACAATTGTTACAACTATTTAACAATAGATTACAAAATGAAGTTTATAACTTTTACAGAGTTCTAGGACGTGTGGCGATATATGGTTGATCAACGCACGATCGCTTTGTTCCCTTGACGATGTTAATCCAGGACTGGGACTTCTTGACGATGAGATGTTCTTCTTTAATCCTTTAAAACTCCAAGATAGGGTCTTATTGTCGAGCACTGAACAACAAACACTCTTTTATTGAAGCTTATAACCCATGTGGCTTGAAAGAGACCATGGTGGCTTGGAACTGATTGCCTGTAGCAGTGCAAAATAATCACCCAAGGAATGGTCATGGAGGACTCTCCTTTGTACGCGTAGAGTGAGGATTTCAGGAAGAAAATTAGGAATAGTCGCATCATGGCTATTTATAGAGGGAACGCCTTTGTATCCGCTAGATAACAATTTGACAGCCTTTCGTAGAACTACATCACATGCTCCGTAGTGCTAAAAAGTCGGTAAAACTCTAGTAGTGGAGGGAACTACCTGCATTCTCCTCTTTCCTCGAGGAAGGTCAAGACATGATAACATATTATCAGTAGGATATCAACCCATTAAGAACATAGGTGTTACACCCTTGTCTCCCACTAAGTGCACATCGACACATAATCGCTGAATCAGTTAAGCTTGTAGTAGCACAGAAGTAATAGCAGCACAGAACCAACAATGCTCAACGGTGCAAATCATAATCGTTTAATGGCAGGGGAGCAACAATAGTGCATAACAACACAGAACTGGAAGCGACACGCACAACGACTAAGAAGTAGTTATTCCCTCAGTGGCGAGGACGAAACTAGAAGAAAGTCGCATGTAGCGACGGAGAAGCATGGAGTTTTTGGACTCTTTTGTTCTGCAGAGTTAGCCTTCAAGGCTATTTCTAGCCCGTGTTGGTCTTAGACGGTTGAAATGACTATTTTACCTTCATAAGTCCATCTAAGCTTAGTTTGTCCACAACTTTTTTTAAGTGCCAACAATCAACATATAAGAGGAGATGTATTGACGATCCATCCTTAAACCTCCTTGAGTATATGTAGTTGTCATATTCATATGAGAGATATTGATATTCAATATGAATGAGTCAAAGCGGTGTACTACTACCGGGGTGATTGCTTTACCCATATAAAGATCGCTCGAGCTCACATACATGATCGTCCTTGTCGGGCTCCATAAAACCTTGAGGTTGTCTTAAGAAGATTTTCTCTTCCAACTCACCATGTAGAAATGTTATTTTGATATCTATTGCTCCATCTCCATGTCCTGAGTTGCTACCAATGCTAATAACACCCGTGTAGACATGCATTGTTCTTCTTATTTAATACCCATTTGCAATAAATAGTCATGTTGTCCTTCGGTAGCTCAACGATGTTCAACGTACCATCCTTTTAGAATGACTCCATCTCCTCTATTCTGGAAATTATCCAACGATTAATGTCCTCTTTCCCAATAGCTTCCTTTAATAACTTTGACATCTCACTTCTGTGAAGGCAAATGTAATAATATTTTTGAAACCATACTGGTGCCTTATGTATACAGCATAATCGCCTTAATGTTATGGTCTTTAAGTCTTGTTGGGATTGGTCCTCATCATCCACCTCTATAAACTATCCATCCTCTGCTATACCAATAGGTTGTAATAGTGTTTCAGGGTCTGTATCCTCATGAGTGACATGAACCTCTACCTTTACCAAGTCGTCATCGCTTGCCTCCATCGACCTTTCTCCCACATTTTTAAACATAAAAGCCTTATCGAAGATCAAATCACAACTCATAAATACCCTTTTATTTTTTAATCCTTTTAATTCCCAAATGAATAGACATGGCACTCAAACACACACAAGTAATCATAAATTATTGGATCTCCTTTTTATACCTTCTCAGGATCCTAAGATCGATGACTATAGATGGTGATTTGTTGGCCAAATTGCACGTATGACTCACTATCTATGCCCAAAAGTCCTCCATAAGACCGACATGTAATCACATTCTCCGAGCACTCTCAAGTAGTGTTTTTTCTATGCACTATGCTACTCCATTTTGCTTCGAACACCCCAGTGTTGTCCATTGTCTTTGAATGTCTTGTTCCTTAAAATAGTCTTGAAACTCAATCGAGATGTACTTACCTTCATTGTTTGTCCGCAAATTCTTCACTTTCTATCCTCTTTTTTCTTCCTCACTGTCATCTTCTATACTTGGAATCTACCTAACACCTCTTATTTACGTTTGAGAAAATATATTTATACTCACTGTGAGAAGTCATCTATGAAAGTGATATACTACTCTGCACCTCCCTTTGATCGAACTGGTGATCATGTCTCCCATACACCCGAGTGAATATAGTCGAGATGTTCTTTGGTCTTGTACATCGTCTTCTTGAAGCCAACTTTATGTTGCTTGACTATTAAAGTACTTGCATTAATATTACTTGCACTTCTCAAGTCCCTTTAACAACTCTCTTTTATTCAACTTATGAAGATCTCTCACTCATGTGGCATAGACGAATATGTCATAACCATGCATTTATCCTCCACCTCTTTCTTATAACGACGGTCGTACCACTAGTAATCATGTTTTCATCCAACTATTAAAACTTTGACGACAATTTATGTCCCTTCACAACCACCAAGTTGCCTTTCACTAACTTCAACAAATTACTTTGGTCAACAAACTTGCAACATGGTGCGTTCAATACACCTAGAAAAATAAGGTTCTTCTTTAGTTCCAGAATGTGTTTCACGTTAACGAGTATCCGTACCACTCCATCAAGCATACAAATTTTGATATTCCTTACGCCAATGATCTTGTACGATATATTGTTCCCTATGAGAATAATATCACCGGTGAACTCCTTATAGGTATTGAACCACTCCTTGTTTAGCCATATATGCAGAATGTCTTGAGTCAAGAATTCAAATTTCGAATAAATTGACGTTCCCACTATGCATTGAACACGATAACTCAACGACTTATGTAGCAATAATAATTACTTGACCATGATTGCTTGAATTTATGCATTTACCCTTCTTCTCTAACCACTGCTTAAGACTTTGGATATTATGTTTACATGTGCCTCCTCTATTTGCAGAAGAAGCATGCATCTCTCTCATGTCGGGATAATTTGGACTCCCCTCAACTACTCTTGCATTCATTTCTATTTTTCGACCTTCTCCTTTCGTTGGCAATCAACCTCGATAACTCTTCAATTGGATTTGGTCTCTTCATAATCTTATTAGTAAGAATAGTTATTGTCAACTCTTTATCTTGAGAATCTCTTTTCCATAAAGGATCATCGCGACTAAATGATAATAAGACCCCTAAAGCGAAGATAGGAGTAAAACTATCTTGTCCTCCTCTAACCTTACTTTCAAGACACGGAAGATCACTAACAATCTTGTTGAAGCTGTTAATTAAGATGACTTAGAATTTGGGTCCCTTCCTGTAAACTCCCTCATTCAAAATAGGTATTTTGTGTGTATTTTATATTATTATATTTATTATAGATGTTGAATTTCTTTAGAGTATTCTCTTAGTTAATTAAAAAATAAATTTCTTGATATATTTACTTATATAAATATTTATTTAGAATCATTTTAGACTATTTTAGATTTTTGGAGATTTTTCTAGAATTTTTGGGTAATTAAAACCTAAGAAACGTAAATTTCTAGGATTTTCATGATTTACTATGAGACCATACTTGGATGTTGTTACTACCAAACATTTATTTTAGAGTTAAAATATTTAAATATATTTTTCTGTAATTTATTTAAAATTTTAAGGAATTATTGGATTTTTAGAATTATTGAGGATTTATTTGGATATATAAAGTCTTAATATTAGATAGATGCTAATTTAGTGTTAATAGATATTAATAAGATTATATATAAATTATTTGTATTATCTTTAATTCTATTTAAGATTATAAAGTATGGAGATAAATTTAAACTATATTTTAAATTAATTCAAATCCTGAGCCTACTAGGAAAGCAACTTCATGCATATCATATCCTTATTTAAACTGATCCTATTCATATCCAAATTAGCCAATTATAGTCGTATTCAATTAAGTAGTCTCCATCATTATAAATACCTATTAGACTTATGGAATAAACTCATCTTTCATATTTTTCTTCCCCAAACTTCTCTCTTTTTCGTCAAAAAATAGTCGAAATTCGTCATAAATTCAGCCTTATTTTCTAGTAGTTATGACGACTTAAAAAGACGATATCTCCTAGCTCCGGATTCCAAACGCACTCCAGTTTTTTTGTTTAGAACCATATCAAGGTTAGTCTTATGAATATATAAATTATTTTAATAATTTCTGAAACTATTTTTCCAGAAAATTCTAAAAGTGCCAATTGTCCGAAATTAGACGCGTTTCGGTATTTTCGAGATTTCGGGAGATCCCGAACTCAGAATTATGAACCGTTTAAAGTTTTGAAAATTTGACATAATGAATTACATAAAAAAAAATTTAGAATTTAACACATAATTTTAATCTACTATAAAATTCGTGCAACGTAGACGTAAATAGGAAACCACTGAAAATTGTCATCTATGCGCCATTGTGGCCATAACTCTTTACCGACTTATGATTTTAAGAAACGGTCGATTCCAGCGTTCATGTAGTACTGAAATCTATAGAATTCTATACACAAATCAAGGATTTGAGTTGGTTGACTTTTTGGTCAACGGATTGCCTCGATTTGCGTGCCACAGATTCCAAATCCGTAAAGTTGACTTTCTTTGGACCAAAATTAGGATTTAACAATAAAATTAGATTAAAATACTATTTTATATTATTTTATTTAGAATTAAAATAGATTAAAATGGAGGAAACTATTCACCCACTTTTGTAATCTAACTTGTTTAATTTATGTGACGGGTAGATCGGATGTGCCTTGAGTTGCGACTTCATCCTTTTTCAGAGCAGAAAAGTATACCTTGCCATTGTACTATAATTTATATTCCATATGGTGCATATATTTTATTTCTGTTATTTATTTCATATATTTTAACTATTATATAAACTGTGCGTCCAAGAATAACTTAGGTGCAACGACGGTGGCGTCGTATTTTATCTTTATTATATATTATGCATGTTGACCTAGTTTTATAAGACCACCCCATTATCATGAGACATTCTTATATTTCATTGGCCGTGACACAGTTGTTACACGAGTGTGAGTCTCATGTAGGACACGAACTTGCGTATTCGGCTGGCCACCGGTACGTTTGGACGTACGACGGATAGGGATAATTGTTGATAGAATTTGCATAATTAGAAGCCTTGGTAGTTATTAGAGATATCATCGTGTCATGGATATGGCATGAATAGAGCATGGGGTGGGGAGAACAACAAGTAAGGCGTTTGGGCTCCTTTGCACTTTTCTTGTGTAATCTGCATGCTCCACCGGAGATGCGTGGTCTGATGACCCCTATATTATCTACAGGCGGCCTCTGACGTTCAAAAGACGTCATGCTTTTTAGGCCCCTGATTCTCCGAGAGAATTATTCCAATCTCATTTTAGCCAGATAGCCCACGTGTTGGAAAGTTGTTCTCAAAGTGCATTCACATAGGCAGTTAGACGACCCTTTGGATGTTTATTTTTAGTACCTTATTGACATGCTTCTATGTATCTTGTTACGTCCCTCTGAGGACCTGGTCCCTTTCCAGGTATAGACGATCATGACTACTCACAGGAGCACGGATCAGGACTTGCTACTTCATTATCTTTCGAGGAGGTCTTTCCTTCGAGCCTCTCTGATCATTAGATGATGTACTTATTATTGTTACTTTTATATTCTAGTTGGGTAGTGGATTTGTCTACATCCAACTATTAGTTTCTCTCGACTAGTTCATATTTGGTTCATTGACATATTTGATCATTTATTTCTTTATAATTTTTTGTGGATGAGATTTAGTTATGCCCTGTGACTTATGACATAAATCTATACCACTTGTGAATTTTTATTCATAATACAGCGTACACATGTGTCATGATTTTCATATATTGGAGTTTCCATATATACATACGGCTGGCATGCTTACGTATTCCTAGTCCTACTTATTTTGGGACTGTGGCGTGACACTTCCTTCTTGCATAAACTGTAAAGTTTCTTCTTGAGGTACAACTTTTTAGACAATGACTTTATTATAAACAAGATCTCTATCTTCAACCATAAACTTGTCGCATAAGTCTTTAACATAACATTGTATATCGCCTCATTCTCTAGATAAAGCTCTAACGCGCGTTGTGCATTTTGGTCCATATCGTTCCATCGCCCTCCTTCATATCGGTCGACTTTTCGTCCTTTTTGGCGACGACTTTATACAATCCTTCTTTCACAATAATTGTCTTGCCCTTCTCTACAACAAAAAGAAGTTTCTTTTATCACCGAATTTCTCCACCTCGAACTTGGTGATCATATTAACCTTATTACTCGGCTTTCCAAAATAGAGAAAATTCTCCTCCGACCTTAACGAACCAACAATTTCAACTATCTCGAGCTTGAAAGATAAGAAGCAAACCAACATCGTCACCTACTGTTGACATAAATCCATGAATTTGAAATATTTATGGTTCCCTTGGCTCTGATACTAATTTGTTGTGCGACACATGTAAGCTGGCACACAAATAAACCTTACGATGATGAGAATAACAAGGCATAAATTAACAAAACATGATAGCAACTGACAAAAGTGCAAACAAGAAATATTAATTTAATTCGGTCAAGTTTGATCTACTCCATGGGACATGAAAATAAATAACTTTCTGAATCAATGAGAGAATCTTACAATGATTACATACACAATATTATAATGCGAAATACTCCCTTATGAAATCTCCTACTAGCTCTCCACATATCATTCATGGCTTCCATGAAGACTCTATGTAAGTAAAGCCTCATTAAACTTCAAGCCACCAAATCTAGGGCACAAAGAAACCCCTATATAGGATCCACTACCTTTTCAAAATCAGACGCAATCTAGATCGTTGAAACAAGCAGCTTTAGAACTGAACTGTTCCTAGAATCCACCAGTCCCCGACTCATCGTTTTACCAAGGATATGTCGACGGTATACTGCCGGAAGATAGTGTGAGTGAGATTTTGGACTCCAAACCTACTAGAACGAGCTCTCCATTTACCAATATATCGGTGGTATATCGTCAGTATGCCGCCATGATACCAAACTGACTCTTCTGAACTTGTTTCAATGCGTCAACTCCTCCAGGACTTATTCGATCATCAAACGACACCCGTCGTACTTCGTAGTTAAACACAGATCATATACAATAGAATTTAGGAATTAGCGAAATAGCCTAAAAGCAAGGCCGGTCCTGAGCTCACGGAGACCCGGGGACAAACTTTCAAAATGAGGCCCCATAATAATGCAAAAAAATTAAAACAAAAATAAAATATAAAAAATATGCATCCACCAAGATTTGAACTAGGAATCTCATATGTGCAAGTTTAATATAATAACCACTTCATTACAATTACTTTGTGATAAAATAGGCCAATGGTAAATACTAGTTCTATTTGCGGAACAAAATTATTTATATAATTAAACAGAAAAGAAAAAAATTTGGACCCTAACCCTTCTGACCCATGGGGCCCTGGACGGTCGTTCTGGCTGCCAAGGGCCAGGGCCGGCCCTGCCTAAAAGACTTATATATTAGTAAATTTTGACTACAAACATAGGTATTATAACTACTTATTGTTACCCTAAATTAGTTATGGTAGGAATTCTTCATTTCCTCCTTTAGTGTCCAAATTGTGCCTGAACTATAAGTTCGGTTAGGCAAAAATATTATTTGGCAAGAATTAGACCCTAATTCTTTGATCCCTACATTAGTATACGAAAGGCGCATAAATATGTCATCGATCCATATCTCTATCAAATCAAGAACTAATTAGAATGAGAATCTTAACTTATAAGGAGGGACTAGAAATTAGTAAAGCTTGACCGCAAGCCTAGGAATTATAACCTTTTTGTTGCGCTAACCAGTAGGCACTAAATTATAATTCCTCTTCTAGTATCCAAGTTGTGCCTTAAATTATAATTCTTTGGTGTGTGAAAATAGTCTCTTGCAGGAATTAGACACCAGTTCCCTAATCCATCTTGTAGGATCTGGACGATAGCTAAATATCTTGTCCATCCAGATCTTCGTCAAGTCAGAACTAATTTGCATGTTATTCTAAACTTACAAGTTACACTAGAACCAGGGTCGGCCTAGGGGTAAGTCAAAACAAAAGTTCGGACTTCGACAACCTTCTTTGCTTAGGACAATTTTCTAGGTCCAGCGTGACCTGCAAGAGATCGGGATCGCGGGTAACCCCAGGACATAAAAAAGTACCTCGCAAGAGGCCGAGTCAAAGAACAATTAACCAAAATTAGCTCCGGATAGAAAAACCCAAACCCCCGGGCCGAAGGCAACATGAAAAGATTATACCTCATGTTTGGCTTCCCAAAGCTTCTTCCCGCAGTTGAGCTGGTACCTCTCCAGTATCTTGGGCAACCTTTCAAGTTTCAACAGGCATATCAAAAGAAGAAAAATAGAGAGATATAATCAAGAAATAATTAATTAATCAAGAAGACACAAGAAAGTAATTACTTACGAAGTATTGGAGCTGCAGTAGTCTGAGAGCTTGCCGGAGCTAGAAAAGATGACTACGGAGACCTGCGCCTCGCAGAGCACGCTGATCTCCCTGGCCTTCTTGATGATTCCGTTGCGGCGCTTCGAGAAGGTGACCTGCCTGTTGGTGGAGTTCTCTATCCTCTTGATCTCAATCTTCCCTCTTCCCATCTCTCCTCCACCTCCTCCACTTCTTCTTCTTTTCTCTGTATTCTAGAGAGAGAGAGAGAGAGAGAGAGAGAGAGAGAGAGGTGGTGTGGTGTGGTGTGGTGTATATAGAGGGAGAAAGGAGAAGGGAAGGGTTTTCCATTGTTGGCTATATGAGGAGTGTGCTTTCGGAGAGAGAGGAGAGGAATGGCTTCATTTGGTTTAAAAGTGATTTATTGGAGGGAGGGGAGTAGGGGCTTCCTTTTATACGTCACCACTTCACGTGGGAGCCATATGGGCCTTGAAAAGAGGAGGAACACACCCTTCCCTCGCCCATTCAGTGGTCCATAACAAGGGTTGGGTGCATGTGTAGTGCAGTACTTCCTATCTAGAGCTCCATGGGCCCCACTTCGGTTGTAGGGAACTAAAGTTGTAAGTAGCCTTTGTTGGTCACCATCCTTTGGATTGGATGATATGATCCTCCTCGCTCCCCACGCTATCCATGGCACATGAGTTGGAAGGCTATTATTAATGTGTACGTATAATTAATGTGTACTATACAGGTCGAAGGAGGAAACATGTGCATACTATCTTGTATATGACCAACATGTAAGTTGGTACAGATATACGGTGGTGGTGGTGTTGTTTGGATGCAGGTCTTCTAGGACAGTAGTGGACAGCATATATAAGAGAGAGTGCAAAACATGCACTTCCACCTTGTTATTAAGCGATCTCATTGTATTGGTATCTTCTTCTTAAGGGAGAATGAGGGAAGCTGGGTTATCCGGAAGATAATGATAGAGAATCAACTCTATCTCATAGACTTGCATGATCCGTTGGAGGACATCATGAAGCCAAAGGACAAAAAAAGATAATCCGGAGACCATTGGATTATCCATCAATGGTTGGACGATTAAGTGTTTTGTCATATTTTCGTGAAGATTTATGTGAAGACACTAAGGAAGAAGCTACACTCTTCATACGAATAGAAGACGACTGAGAACAAGGCGTTGCTTATTCGCTAACACATCAACTCGAAGTATATGAGGGTAACTCAGTGGCACAATATCTAAACGTGGTTCTTGAGATCATCAATCAATTGTATGTGATAAAGATGATGATTGATGATAAACTTTAGGTCGATCTCTCGTGAGAAGACATTAGTGGTATCATTGAGTAACTCTATCATAGAGGAAATTCTCATGATGAAATTAGTCAAAAGCAACCTATTGAACTAGAAGATCTGACATAAGCAATAAGGATCGTCATAGTCGGAGTCTGCCATTGTTGCTTCAGACGGAAAGAAAAGGTCCAAGTCAAAACCGAGAACATGAGGGAGATCTCGAGATGCATCACATTGCACAACCATGCAGTACTAGCCATACTAAGCCAGCATGGCCGGAGCACCCAACAATACTTTTCCCTACTCCCGAGGGGCCACGTATGTGCATGCCTAGTAATTACTAGTAAGTACCATGGTTCATGTCCTCTTTCCTTGTCGGCAGCTCTCTTTTTCACTAGTCGTTGGTACTGTGCTCATTCCATACCCCTACCAATGGTAGCCATCCCCTATCTATCTGGATCTTTAATTACAAAAGGAACCATTAATTCTCTTCTCTTGTTTATCCAGAGTCACCACCAAACCTTCTCTAGAATTTATCTTCCTCCTTCAGACTCCATCTTCCTCGTCACCATTCATTGACGTCATCGTTCCCGCCAAAATTAAGCAACGTCAATCCTAGTGGCAACTGGAGTACAGAGAAACGAACCCCTTGTCGTCGCCCTCCACTTTTTTGATTGAATTCCCAAATGAAAACCTTAAGTATGTAAATATATAGTAATTACTAGTAAGTATCATGGTTCATGTCCTCTTTCCCGCTGGCAACTCTCTTTTTTGCTAGTCGTTGGTACTGTGCTCATGCCATGCTCCTACCAATGGTAGGCATTCCCTATTTATCTTCGGCTTTTTAATTATAAAAAGAACCATTCTCTTCTCTTATGTCCAGAGCCACCTCCAAACCTTCTCTAGACTTTATTTTCCACCTCCACACTCCATCTTCCTTGTCACATTCGTTGACATCGTCATTCCCGTTGAGAGTAATGTCAACGCCAGAGGCACCTGGAGTAGACAGAGAAACGGACTCCCTGTCGTCTGTCACGCCATGATCTCCCGCAGGCTAATCGGTCACCCCCGCTGGTAACGAATCACCGTTTTAGGGCTCCCGCGGGACGATCGCTTAACCCATCTGGACGTGATACCACACGAGCGTAAGCCGAGCCCGTGCAAGGCCGTGATATGAACAGGCGATAAGAGGTCTAAGCCACAGAGTCGCACAGATTGTCCGAGTGTATATAATGCCCCGCTCCAAACAGTTACTTATGGAACACTTGCTGCTTCGACTCGGTTGAGAATCGAGTCTCGGAGAAACCTTACCGCCAAATCAACACGGATGAAGTGCAATAAAATATTCCAATTGATGGAACGACTTCTATTGAAATGAGTCCAAGAGTTTTCGTTGGTTGCTTTGCTTCTTGGTTTTGTGTTGCTTTGTATTTTGAATTGCTTTCGATGACTTGGTTTTCATGATTTTGCTTTCTCGCTTGCGTGTTCTTTCGAATCGTAAGGGAAAGAGATTGAAGTATGCTAATCAAGTATTGTTGCATTTGCACGACGCATAACCAAAGAGTAAACGTTGCAAAAGGCTTCCCCATCCTCTCGTTCGATTCATTCGGTGAGTGGCTTAGGCCCTTCGATGAATCTTTCAGTTCACACTCCTTAATAAAAATGATCTCTAGTCTGCACAAGTTACTTGCCCGTTTATAATGTTGCCTCACTAAATAAAATAAGCTAAAAGAAATGAACTGCATGCAAATTTACATAGAGTTTCTGCTTTACTTCAATTGAATGTGTGCCCCTTACTCACTTGTTGCATCACTATATCGTGTATTAAAACCTTCATGGTTAGTGTTTGTGTCAAGTGTAAAAGAATGAATGAGAAGAGTCTAGTAGTCCTCCCTGATGTTCCGGTCCTACGGGATCTAGGGGGTATGGCTATTAGATTGTTATATGCTTGCTAATGTTGTGCATCGTACGAGTTTAATTGATAAAATATTGCTTGTCATGCATGGGTCTCGGATAACTTGTGCACAAGGTAATTGTAACGTCCCGCAACCGCACGGTGCGTTACGCTGAGTCGGAATGAATAAAATAAATGCTGGTTACATTTGATTTGTTGGATTTTGGGAAGAAGTATTGATTGAGTTGGTTTCATGTGCAGATGGCTAGCGGGTTCGATGAGATTCAAGTATTCGTTCAGAGCAGTACTGAGATAGCTGGGTTGGAACGATAATGTCGTCTTCCTTAGTCCGATCGGTCGAATGATTTGGAGAGCACGACCTGCTCGCACGGTCATACCAGTTGAGTAGATCGTGCTTGCATCGGACCACGGGTTCAAGGGATTGGCCGTATCGGCAGGACATGATGCCTAAGGGGATCAAACATTATGAATGGGCTCTTTTCCTTCTCCTCTACTCCTTCATGCCTAATAATATGAAAAATACGTAAAAGGCTTGAACACTTGGGCTGAAACATTGGGAATCACTACACTGAGGTGTGCATAGAGTGTACGTCGTTGGCTTGTTAGGATTATGGCTTGAAATGATTTGTGCGTTGGATAGTTGGAGCTAGAGTTGGATTTTTCATTTGAGGCAGTCAGTTGGATAATTGGGATTATGCTTGAACAGTTGGAATGATACATTGAGGCATCGGAAATATCGAGAATTCGGACGAGCGAGCGTGCATCCGTGCACGAGTATAACTTGGTCGCTTTGTCTTGCAAAGCGAGCAGTTGTGGTTCGAAACCAAACAACTGCATCAGCGAGGGCATTGTGCCATGGGTTTGTTCTGAGTTGGGGTGTTGCACCATTGGAAACACTGTGTTGAGAAGAGGCATTGTGCCTATGGAAATAACTTGGATTTGGTGCCTTGGGCTATATGTTGGAAGAATGGTTATGGATGTTTTGGTTGGATATTCGGTGGAACGAGTCTAGGATCGCTTGGTAGGGCAAGAATGTTCGATCCTCTCATCATACCTACTTGGTGTCTGCATGTCACGGACAACCTGTGTTACACGGGGTTTGGTCTCCTCGAACGGGAAGGCTCCGGGGCACCGGGACCGTTCGACCATGGAGTAGACAATTCGGTAACGTGCCTTGGGCGCGGTGCCAGCGGTTGGATGCGATCCAGGTGGGTTAGCTACTTAGCGCTGTTTTGAATAGAACCGCATTTGATCAGTCCGATCAACGTCCTTTATGGCTTGGCCAGTGACTTCATATAGATAAGAGTTGGTTTGCTTTACTTTGGTTGGTTTGTGCTTCGTGTAGGCGCGGCCACCTTGCCTCGGCAAGAGTGTGCACTATGAGATTGGATTGTAAACTTTGGTTGAGGACGGATATTGAGGCATGGGATTGTTGGTTCGATAGTCGCGTTGCTTGGGCTTTGAGTAGGACGGTTTGCATGCTAGTTTCCTTCGGGTTGGATATATAATTTGCTTGTCGATTGGTTTGAGTTGAATGTTTGCATGCTTAAACTGCTTTACAGCTTTCCTTAACATGTCATCCCTATGCCATAAAATAAATCTAGGATTCAACTAGAAAGATCACCATATAACTGTTTGCATTCACTATTTTACTTAGTATCGGCTTAGACGAGTGGGTTACCCCGCTCACCTGTACGGCTGTGTACTGACCCACGTTTGTGGGCAATATTTTAGGTACGCAGGTGTAGTGGCGCTGCTTGGATATACGGGACATGATGTATGAACTGTAAGTACCTTTGTGGGCTAGGGAAAAGAGCAAGAGTATTTCATCGCCTTCGTGGTATCGCCTTCGTGGCAATTGCCTTTGAGGTATTTCATTTGGACCCTATCGAGAGCTTCGCTGCGTATTACTCTGATGTGTGCTTGGTACACAATACTTGACTTTCGCTGCAACTTGGTCATTTTGATGATAACTTTAGTGTTGACAATATCGCCTCGTACGAGCGTAACTCCAGGCTCGTACGACATCACGTCCCGATGAGAACGATGGTCCTGCGGGAGAGCTGCAACGTGGTGATGCACGTTCAACGGGGACTATTGAGCTTGCGGGAGATTGGGGCATGATAAATTGGTATCAGAGCGCCTGGTTCATTTTCTCGGACTTGGTCCTTCGCTTCATCACAAACTCTAAATAGCTTCCGTGTGTCGTCTAGCTCTTGACTCTACTCGGTACCGCATTGGATGTTTCATGCAATAAGTCTATAAATTGCTGGTTGTGGCTACATGTTGTGCTTCGTTGCGTTGCTTTTGTTGGTTTTTATTAGATCGCTTAGCCTCGTTAGGCGTTGTTGCATTCGTGCAGCAAGTTGGGTGGCGTTGTTGCATTTGTGCAACAAGTTGAGAGCTTTCGTTGGGTTGGGTTGGCTTATCATTCTGGGAGTTTTTGATTGCATCAGTGGATCAGTTGGTTGGCAGACGAGATTGGTTATGCGACATGTTGTGAGTAGAAGCATTCGATCAGAATGGATCATTGCACGAGTTGCTCGTGTAGCGAATGTGTTGGATGGAAGTTTGATTTTTGGCCGAGTTTTGCGTCAGATTTGAGTTGGGAATGGCAGGATAACGCATAAGGGATGGTTTGAACGGATCTTGGATCAGTGCAAGAAATCGTAATGCGAGTAGCGACTTGATTCGGAGTGGTATATGAGATACCACATATTGAGCAAGGCATTGAAAATATTTTTTTTTGTTGGACATTAATGGGAATTGCCTGAACGGACTCGGGTAACGGGAATACAAGTTGGTTGGTGCACGTCAGTTGAGTTGGGAAGAATAAAAATAAAGCAAGCGAATATTGAGTTGAGCATATCGAGAACGGACTCCGTGCAAATGGAAGTATCGTTGGGCTTAAGAGGGGGACGAGATTGGAATAAACAGTTGGGATACACTTGAGCAAAGCGATGGGTTAAGTGAAGGATAAGCTAGCACGGACTATGATTTTGGGCAACACATTTGAGCTGTTGGTTGAGCAATGAAACATGATCTTGGTTTGGAGGGGCAATGCGATGGTTTCACACGACTTGAAGGATTTTGGAAATTGCTGCTCGAGAAGTTGACTCAGGTTTAGCGAAAGTGAAATTTTGGGCAAATGGTGCAACAAGGGTAGACGAATTCTCCGGAAGACGTGGACAGATTGTGGCAGACAAACTTTTGAAGATAGCTAAATGTTGGAGCAACAATTGAGCAAATCACTGTGCTGTTTGAACAAGTCGGACGTGCACTATGGAACGCGGCAAACAGATAAAAATTTGAGCAGGTCTTGAGTTTCGAAAATAATTGCTAGTGGTAGTGCGAGAAGTCGAACATGGTAGTTCAGAAAATTTGATGGATTCAGGGCAGAACGACGGATTGATGGAAGACAGTTTCATCGAGCGCAGTTCTCGAATTATGGCTTGGATAGATAACAAGACTCTAGGTGGTTAAGTGGCCTTTGGTTGACAGATCAACGGAGGTAGTGCATGAAGTGCTCGGATTCGGAAGTTCGTTCGGATGGAATAGTTGGATTATGGTTCGGATTTGCAGAGGAGATATAACATGGTTCATAGTAACTGTCCATCATGATGACTTAGAATTATCGAGCGTAGCTTCGGGACAGCTGACCCTAGCGACTTGATCGTCGAACGGGAGATGAATATGGTAGACCCATAGAACGACCCTTGAGGCGGCGTATTTGTGGATGCGTCGAGGGCAGATGTGAGTAGTGTGTGTTGGAGATTGGCCTATTGACTGAGTGTTGGATTTGAGAGATCCTTGGGATAGCCTTCAGCTGAAGAAGCAGCCAGAAGACCGAAGCGATGGTGGAAGTAGCCTAGTCAACTGATGAGATTCAGAGTCGCAGATTTTTATCGATGGCATCGCCTCTGACTCATCGTGCCCTGGAAGGAAATAGCATTCATATGAATTGACGACTGTGAAACTAGCTCGTGAAGTTAAAGCAGCGGCTCGTTCAGATCAAATCTTTGCGAATACTGGAAGGGACAGATGTGCCTCAGATTTACAAGATGCATCGGAACTTAGTCTGGGAAGCGTGCTCGTTCAGAAGGCAAATATGATATCCTATGCTTCGAGGCAGTGGAAGCAGCGCGAAGAACTATTCCATGCGTAACCTAGGAATTGTGGCGAGTGTGTCCACGTTGAAATCGTGGCGACACTATCCCTTTAGCGTGGCGGCAAAATCTTCTTGGATCACACGAACCTCAATATAGATGTTCGCCCAGCGAGGTATTGAGATTGAGGAAGAGGTGTTTGGTTGAGCTGATGAGAGCAAAGTTGATATTTGGGTAAGTCGCATAGCTGGGGTAGTATCAGTTGAGATGATCGTTCGGTACATGAGATATATTTGGAGATATTGCTAGTGCGGATTTCAGAAATAGTTGGATGGATTGAGTTGGAACACGAACTGATTGAGTCGGTGGAAAATTATCATATTTGAGAATAGTGCTCAAGCAAATATTTTGGAATGGAAATCTGGATTGGTACAATTGAGAGTAAAGCGAATGGATGCCTCGGACATAATGATACCCTTGTAACTTGTTCAAATTTGCTATCGCAAAGCTCGACTGAAATGCATGTATTTTAGGGACGCCTTAAATATGTGTACGATCCAAAACTAAGCGATACGGGGATTTCGTATTGAGCTGCAAGGAGGATGTGGGAATTCAAAAATTTGTACGAGCGTTCAATAGAGCGAGATGCTGAGTCAGGATAATGAGAGTTGCATAGAGCAGAGTTATGAATTGGGCTAACGGCATGTGATAGGAATGAGTACCAGCACGGTTCATGGACGAACCTGATTCTAAGTGGTATATTATGTAACGTCCCGCAACCGCACGGTGCGTTATGCTGAGTCGAAATAAATAAAATAAATACTGGTTATATTTGATTTGTTGGATTTTGGGAAGAAGTATTGATTGAGTTGGTTTCATGTACAGATGGCTAGCGGGTTCGATGGGATTCAAGTGTTCATTCAGAGCAGTACTGAGATAGCTGGGTTGGAACGATAATGCCGTCTTCCTTAGTCCGATTGGTCAGATGATTTGGAGAGCACGGCCTGCTCGCACGGTCATACCAGTTGAGTAGATTGCGCTTGCATCGGACCACGGGTTCAAGGGATTGGCCGTATCGGCAGGACATGATGCCTAACGGGATCAAACATTGTGAGTGGACTCTTGTTCTGAGTTGGGGTATTGCACCATTGGAAATACTGTGTTGAGAAGAGGCATTGTGCCTATGGAAATAACTTGGATTTGGTGCCTTGGGCTATATGTTGGAAGAATGGTTATGGATGTTTTGGTTGGATATTCGGTGGAACGAGTCCAGGATCGCTTGGTGGGGCGAGAATGTTCGATCATCTCGTCATACCTACTTGGTGTCTGCATGTCACAGACAACCTGTGTTGCACGGGATTTGGTCTCCTCGAACGGGAAGGCTCCGGGGCACCGGGACCGTTCGGCCATGGAGGAGACAATTCGGTAACGTGCCTTGGGCACGGTGCCGGCGGTTGGATGCGATCCAGGTGGGTTAGCTACTTAGCGCTGTTTCGAATAGAACCGCATTTGATCAGTCCGATCAACGTCCTTTATGTCTTGGCCAGTGACTTCATATAGATAAGAGTTGGTTTGCTTTACTTTGGTTGGTTTGTGCTTCGTGTAGGCGCGGCCACCTTGCCTCGGCAAGAGTGTGCACTATGAGATTGGATTGTAAACTTTGGTTGAGGACGGATATTGATGCATGGGATTGTTGGTTCGATAGTCGCATTGCTTGGGCTTTGAGTAGGACGGTTTGCATGCTAGTTTCCTTCGGGTTGGATATATAATTTGCTTGTCGATTTGTTTGAGTTGAATGTTTGTATGCTTAAACTGCTTTACAGCTTTCCTTAACATGTCATCCCTATGCCATGAAATGAATCTAGGATTCAACTAGAAAGATCACCATATAACTGTTTGCATTCACTATTTTACTTAGTGTCGGCTTAGACCAGTGGGTTACCCCGCTCACCAGTACGGCTGTGTACTGACCCACGTTTGTGGGCAATATTTTAGGTACGCAGGTGTAGTGGCACTGCTTGGATATACGGGACATGATGTATGAACTGTAAGTACCTTTTTGGGCTAGAGAAAAGAGCAAGAGTATGTCATCACCTTCTTGGCATCGCCTTCGTGGCAATTGCCTTTGAGGCATTTCATTTGGACCCTATCGAGAGCTTCGCTGCGTATTACTCTGATGTGTGCTTGGTATACAATACTTGACTTCCGCTGCAACTTGGTCATTTCGATGATAACTTTAGTGTTTGACAACATCGCCTTGTACGAGCGCAACTCCAGGCTCGTACGACATTATGTCCCGATGAGAACGATGGTCCTACGGAAGAGCTGCAACGTGGTGATGCACGTTCAGCGGGGACTATTGAGCTTGCGGGAGATTGGTGCATGACAGTAATAGTCTCTCGATTGGTTTCTGGGGCACTGGGAATCGGTCGGTCAGGAAGGGATTGTGAGACCACCCTGATGTTCCATTCCTACGGGATCTAGGGGGTGTTGTTATCCATTAATTTTGGAAACTCATGGACCGTCATATAGATAGGGCGCATGCTAGGTTTACCTTCTTGCATACCTATCATATTGACACCAAAGATTGATACATAAGTTTATGCATATATGCAAAATTGTGGCTAACTTGTGTGTCTGCTGCAGAGATAACCGCACGACTGTGGGTAAGAATTATCATATGCATATGCATATGCTATATATTGTCTATGTTTCCTTGCATGAATTGTTAAAATGAAACTAGACAACTAGAAAGATCACATAATAATGCTAGCTTCATATGCTTACTTAGTGTGGATTTCTAAGGTGAGTTTGGCCACGGTCGCTCACTAGTACATGTGGTAGTACTGACCCACGTTTGTGGGCAAATATTCAGGTACTGGAAGCGAGAGCTTGGCAAGCATTCTGAATCTGAATCGGCGTTAGCGCAACCTTCCGCGGGACTGTGCTCCTGCTACTTTATTTTGCTTTCCTCTCCAGTGGGCTACTCCTCTTCTGCTAGATGTTTTGTTATTTTGGTCCTACTACAAGGATGTAATATTTGGACGTTGTGGCTAAATTTGGGAATGTAAAAAGAGTTATAAGCCTTCTAAGGCATATTTTATAACTCAGCCAAGCAAGCACTTTGTAATCCAAAATTTTAAGTATTCAATAAAAGAAAGTATTTTGTGCCTATCAATGTGTTCATCTTTGGTTATCTGCATTTTTATTCTGTGCCTATATATGTATATTTTTATCTAACTTGTGTCTTGTGCAGGTACGTTGTCTGGTGCAAGCACAACTTAGGCTTGCATGACATAGCGCCCAAGCGAGGACGATCGGTTCCGTGGGGACCAAGCGAGGACGATCGGCCCGTACGGGATCGGGGCACGACAGGTGGTATCAGAGCATGGTTTTACGTCCTTGGCCTCTTCAAATATCGTTTTCAAAATGATATAAATTTTTAAACAATTTCGAAAGTCCCGAATTTCGAAAATTGATTTCAAATCTATAAGAAGTAAATCGAGAGTATGAAAGGTCCCTAAGAGTATGAAAACCCAACGTCCCATACAATAAGTACATAATACGTTATGAGACTAATGCAAGCTACTCTCTTTTGCAGCAAAGATAACAAAAACAGGTGCTGGTAACCCTGAGACATCGCACACAGAAAGTGTGAGTGATGATCAAATTGATAGGCTGATTGCTATGTTTGAGAATCAAAGTGAGAGGCATGTAGCCCAACAGGAACAGTTTGAAACTCTGCAGCAATGGGCTGATGCTAGAGCCTTGGCACAACAACAACAGACTGACTCTCTGACTCAGATTATGACAACACTAGTAGCACACAGTGGTGCATTGGGAACCGCTGTAACACCTGCGACTGCCTCGACCATGCCTCAGGAAGCAGGATTAGCAGAAACTAACGAGCCTCGTCATGCGGCCGGGAAGTCTACCTTTAAAGGTGCTGAGTTTCTGAAGTTGAACCCTCCGAAGTTTGAAGGCAGAACCGCGCCGGATAAGGTGATAGACTGGATCGCAAAGATGGAGAGTTTGTTTAACTTTGCTTCAATACCTGCGAACAAGAGGGTGACGTGTGCAGATATGCAGCTGCGGTTACGTGCACATGACTGGTGGAAATAAAGAAAGCAGATATAGACACCAAGCATCAGGATGGTAAGATCACTTGGGGAATGTTCAAGGAAGCATTACTTGCACAATATCTCCCGCCAGCTGTTAGACAGAAGAAAGAAGATGAGTTTACCGAACTTAAGCAAGGGAGCATGTCCGTCGAAGATTATGAGTCAAAATTCTCCAAACATGCTAAGTTTGCTAGCTCAATGATTCCTGATGAGGGAGCCCGCACACATTGGTTCATAAAAGGCTTAAACGATAATCTGAGAAAAGATGTTATGAACCGGGAGTACAAAACGTACATACAAGCCTTTGAGGTAGCGGTGCAGAATGAGCAGTTCACGCCACAAAGTGCTCCGGAGAAGGCACCAGCTCCTCGAAACCCTCCTGCAAAACGATACCTCAATGGTGAGAAAAAGGGGGATACAGTGTTTAATTGATAAAATATTGTTTGTCATGCATGGATCTCGGACAACTTGTGCACAAGGTAATAGTCTCTCGATCGGTTTCTGGGGTACTGGAAATCGGTCGGTCCGGAAGGGATTATGAGACCACCCTGATGTTTCGTTCCTACGGGATCTAGGGGGTATTGTTGTCCATCAATGGGAAAACTCATGGACCGTCATATAGATAGGGCGCATGCTAGATTTACCTTCTTGTATACCTATCATTTTGACACCAAAGATTGATACATAAGTTTATGCATATATACAAAATTGTGGCTAACTTGTGTGTCTGCTGCAGGGATAACCGCACGGTTGTGGGTAAGAATTATCATATGCATATGCTATATATTGTATATGTTTCCTTGCATGAATTGTTAAAATAAAACTAGACAACTAGAAAGATCACCTAATAATGCTAGCTTCATATACTTACTTAGTGTGGATTTCTAAGGTGAGTTTGGCCACGGTCGCTCACCAGTACATGTAGTAGTACTGACCCACGTTTGTGGGCAAATATCCAGGTACTGGAAGTGAGAGCTTGGCAAGCATTCTGAATCTGAATCGGCGTTAGCGCAACCTTCTGCGGGACTGTGCTCTTGCTACTTCATTTTGCTTTCCTCTCCAGTGGGCTACTCCTCTTCTGCTAGATGTTTTGTTATTTTGGTCCTACTACAATGATGTAATGTTTGGACGTTGTGGCTAAATTTGGGAATGTAAAAAGAGTTGTAAGCCTTCTAAGGCATATTTTGTAACTCAGCCAAGCAAGAACTTTGTAATCTAAATTTTCAAGTATTCAATAAAAGAAAGTATTTTGTGCCTATCAATGTGTTCAACTTTTGTTATCTGTATTTTCATTCTATGCCTATATATGTATATTTTTTATCTAACTTGTGTCTTTTGCAGGTACGTTGTCTGATGCAAACGCAACTTAGGCTTTCACGGCATCGCGCCCAAGCGAGGACGATCGGTTTCGTGGGGACCAAGCTAGGACGATCGACCCCTACGGGATCGGGGCGCGACAGTGCAGCAGAATAATAAACGCATAGGTGATTGGTAACAAGTTCACAGAGTCGTTAATAGTGAAAGCATTGAATAACACAAGTATAGAAGTAAAGCAAACTCTTTATTGATAATGAACAAGTGTTACAAGCGGCGCTAGGCCGAGATTATAAGTCGCTCAAGCCTCTCTCTTAGAAACAGTAAAAGCGTGCCAAGTGGCTACATTTATGGAATAATACATAGACGATGTTCCAACATTATGTCTTGTATTTGTGCTTCAGTTTCGGACGCAACGCTCCAAGGCTCCAGAGTGAACTACATGCCTTAGCATGCACGAAGGAGGCATCCGCACCGAACGAGGTTCTCCTGCACCCTACAAGCAATCTGGTGGATTATCAGTACATGAATGCACTGGTGGGGAGGCTACTCGCCCGCTCGATAAATCCAAACACGTTATTAGGGTTTCATGCACCATCTATTAAGTTATCTTTCTAATCTTGCCTTAGGATCAGTTTATAAGGGTTTCTTGCACCATCTATTAAGTTATCTTTCTAATCTTGCCTTAGGATCCGTTTTATGGCAATGCTGAAAAACCTATCTCGTGTGGCAGTGCACCGTGCGATATAAGGAACACGGCGAGACTTACCAACTTACCATCCGCCGTCCTTCCCTATCCAAGGCAAACCAAGTTAATTCAAGCACGAGCATATATAATAAAATCTAGGGACAATAGCATATGCAAACACTGTGTTGTGAGCGAGATTATATTTTGGGTGCATGAGTGTACATGTTATCAGGTGTTTGCATAAGATGTTCAAGTGTTCTATATGTACAAGTGTGTTATACTCAAGATCGTTCAGGTGTTTCAATGTACTGGATGTGATACAATGACTCGCACGTGGGTTGCCGCTAAGCGAGGATGACTTATCTATATGAGTGGTCACTGGCATAGCCATAATGGACTGGTCATGACGAGGATGGCAAGCAACGAGAGCACACGATACGCTGCAAGCCATCCAAGCCTGACACGAGATGACCACACACGAAGCTTCGCCCGGATCGGATCAGTACCAGTGCCCCAGCGACCGTCCACAGAACTTATACCCTTATGCACAAGTTGTTTGTGACATGCAAGTCTCTAAGGTCTTCTAGATTCACGAGATACACGAGATACACGAGATACTTGAATCTTGATTCTTGCTCTGAACGAGCTGTGTTACTTGATTTGCTTGACATGATTCTCGTTCAGTAAACAACTTGCCTTGATACATTCCCCTGGTTTGGGGACTGCCTTGCCGACCTAACAATCCCGGATACCTTCAGGTTTACACATGCACGAAATGACTATTGGATAGTCTTCCGGGGAACTTAGATGAATGTAATACAAGGCAGTGATTACTTGATTGTGGCATGAATTATGTGATAATCATTGAAACAAGGCAGCGAATACAAGTTAACATATAAGCAGGCAAGCATGCGGTAAAACCGTAAGGGAACATACCGAGCGACATAATTTATGGGTGTGCAGTGTAAACAAGTGAACAGTACACAACGAAGAGTATAATGTTCTACTCGAGGCATAGCGGGGTCTAGTTGCACAAGGCAAATGTAGCATGCGAGGGTCCATATATATATAAGCAACGTTTTATTTCCATGTTCTAACACAAGCAATACAAGTTGGGATTATTCCCTTAGCTAAGTGCGTTGTATTCTTATTAGCATGCATGGGGTGATTCAGCTAGCGACTAGCATGTATCGTCCATATTTTAAGTGTGATAGCTAAGCAAAGACAAGTTCATCGTAGCCACCCACCTTAGCGATGATTCGCCTCGGTCGAGCGATACTTCGAGCGAGCCTCTGAAAGCCCAAGCTGGAACTCCTAAAGGGCCAAGTTGGGAAATCCTTGTGCCTTGAACGAGTATTCTAGCTGAGTAAAATAGGTCAGGTCGTTACACTTCTGTCATTTGAATCGGCAGTCCGCTTGAGCGGAACGGGTCGTTACCTTATACACCAGTCATAAAAAGTCTCGTCCTCGAAACTTCCTGAGCGCAAACCGGTTTATCGCACTATCGAATCTATCCCAAGCGTAGCAATCGGTACCACTAGATCTAATTTTGTTCAAACGGATCTCCTACTCGTTCCTTACATTGTGTCATGTGTATGCTGGGTCAGTCTCATTTGCGCCTTAGCGCGGAACATGAATCGCTTAACGCGGGGTACGTTATAATCCATCGTGGATAATGATCTAAGGCTGAGGCAAACTTATATAAGTCATTATACTTATTCATATGGATATTCACTTACACTAACATTAGAGATCAGCATATCGCGAGTCTGGATCGTGCACATATTCAAAGCGTCCTTCAAACATATACATGTTAACCAACTTAGAGATAGCAAAGTCTGTGCACTCGAGTTTCATATATCATTGAGTCTTGGATCGTGCACACGTTCAAGACGTCCCTCAAACATATGCATTCAACCAAACTTAGAGATAGTAAAATCAGACAAGCTACTTGCAAAAATCTCAAGGGTCTCGTTTTATGAATCACAAGGATACTTCGACATGGTCAATCAAATTTTTTTAAGTTATTTCCATTCCAACTCAAGTCAAGTATTTGTACTACCGTTAAGCACGATCTATTTGGTCTATCGATTAGCGTCAATCCGTTCGGGTCAAACATAGCACACGTTATCGTTCCAAGTCTAACACTAAATCTTGCTGACCCGGTTCTATGGCTTGTTCAAATAGTATGCTAAAGTCGGTCACACTGGTTCTTTCACTCGGCACAGGGTCGTCTGCCTAATTTCTAGGTCAGCTCACAAGGTCATAGGTACAAGTTCAAGCACACGATTTATCGTGTAATCTCGTTGCATGATGCTCGCCCTAATTTCTAGGGTCAAATTATTGTTCATTTGCACGAGGTATTCTACCTAAGCTCGTTTCACTCAGATTTCTAAACATCGAGCATAGATTATCTTACATACAATAACACGTTCGTTTGCACGGGATTCGAGTCCGTTTAGTAAAATCTATGGTATATCCAAGTTGCAGGGCAAGCCTCGTGATTTGCATAGTCTATCTCCTCAAGTATATTCAATAGAATCTATATATCCATTCCAAGTCTAGACCACCAAGCCAAGATTTAATTCTAAATCTTTTTGTTATAACTCCAAGTCGTCCAACCTGATGTATGTATCCGTTCACGAAACTATCAAGCGTGATTTATTTCAGGTTCTAGGCTAACTTATCCTCGAAACACTTCTGATTCACTTGCATTCCCAAATTTGTCTTATCGTGTCGAACCATAAGTTAAGACGATCCATCAGTTGTCATGCTCAGGTCTTTTGCAAGTTTGATCACCCTCGTTGGACGTAAGATCACCACGTCAACGCTCCCGCTGGATAATCGTCATAATCCGGGCGTGACGCATGCACGAGCATAGAATTACGCTCGCACAAGACAAGGACGTTTGAATGTTATGGTTATCTTCGAAACGATCAAGACTTACTTATCATTTTACCTTGCTCCATCCTAGTTATATATCCATCGAGTCATGTCCATTCATGCAGTGATTATCATTTGTCTAGCAAAATCATCCAACTTCAGTGTTACCGTTCGGTAAATCCATAGTCTACTTCTAATATTCCTCAAGCAACTAAGTTTTAAATATTCAAGTCCAGTCTAATCCATCTTTTATACGTTCCATCCATCGAGTTCATTTGGAATAATCATTGAACATGTTTCCATGAGTTCGATCATCCCCGCCGTACGTAAAATCACCATGCCAGCGCTCCCATGGGATAATCATTCTCGTTGGGACTGATTTTGAAGGTTATCGTTTCGAACTAGATTTCAAGATTATTTTTCCAAACTCCAAGTCAATTCCATTATCGCTTACACTTCTATTCGAGCGATATTGTATTCAAATTTAATTCGTTTATTTCAATCCGAAATCTCTTCCGTGATCCTCTAAGTTTTCAACAAGTTTCTTTAAACAAGATATCGATTTCTATTTTCATGAATCCCTATTCGATATAAGCCTTATCATTTGTTCACGACAGTCTCAAATTCGTTCAATCCGATTATCGCACGAGACCTATGAATCCGTTTGGACATTTTTAACTGATCCATACACCACTCGAAATTGAGTCACCCAATCAAATCCTCAATCGATGTTCGCATCAATCGCTAGCATATTTACCAAGTTTTCCTAAGAATTCCTGCACGATACTTAAGTATCGCCTAATAAATCTTAGTCTCGTATATATATCTATCCCTTTTACAGTCATCCAAGTAACCCATATTCGATTTGTATCTTTTGACACGAAATACCGTTCGAGCTATTTTCCAAAATCTAGGCACGATTCTCTATGTTCGTCTTAGCGATAAATCTGATAAGGGTTCTATAGGTTGCCATTCTAAGCCTGACTTGTATTTTATCTGAACGATATCCCAATTTTATTTGCAACTAGCTCGCACCAAAGAGTCTTAGCGCACGATACTCAACATAACTTAGCCAAAAGGCTGTGTACATAGCTAGTCATTCGAGCGATATTCTATTCCATAAACTAGCAAGTTGGGTAATCACGTAAAGGTATTCGGGTCCGCACATATCTTGCAAATTCTAGCACGAGTCTAATCCCAAAGGGTCTAGCACAGGTCGACACAAAGGCTTTCGTATCACAATTTTGTACAAACAATCATATCATTTACATGCACTTTTTGAAAGTATTTAGACTCATTGTTTGGAATATTCTGATGGGACATTGAGATAGAGCATATGCACATAACCCACGAATGAGCTTTCAAAACTGAGAAAATCGAAACAAAGTCCAAAGGCGTATAGCCATGCTCTGATACCAATATGTCACGTCCCAATCTCCCGCAGGCTAATCGGTCGTCCCCGCTGGTAACGAATCACCATTCCAGCGCTCCTGCGGGACGATCGCTTGACCCATCTGGACGTGATGCCGTACGAGCGTAAGCCGCGCCCGTGCAAGGCCGTGATATGAACAGGCGATAAGAGGTCTAAGCTACAGAGTCACACAGATTGTCCGAGTGCAGCAAAATAATAAAAGCATAGGTGATTGGTAACAAGTTCATAGAGTCTTTAATAGCAGAAGTATCGAATAACACAAGTATAGAAGTAAAGCAAACTCTTTATTGATAATGAACAAGTGTTACAGGTGGCGCTATGCCAAGATTACAAGTCGCTTAAGCCTCTCTCTCAGAAATAGTAGAAGTGTGCCAAGTGGCTACATTTGTAGAATGATACATAGGCGATGTTCGAATATTATGTCTTGTATATGTGCTTCAGTTCCGGATGCAACGCTCCAAGGCTCCAGAGTGAACTCTATGCCTTAGCACGCATGAAGGAGGCATCTGCACCTAACGAGGTTCTTCCACACCCTGCAAGCAATCTGGTGGGTTATCAGTACATGAATGTACCGGTGGGGAGGCTACTCGTCCGTTCGACAAATCCAAACACGTTATAAGAGTTTCGTGTGCCATCTATTAAGTTATCTTTCTAATCTTGCCTTAGGATCAGTTTTATGGCAATGTTGAATAGCCTATCTCGTGTGGCAGTGCGCTGTGCGATATAAGAAACACGGCGAGACTTACCAACTTACCATCCGTCCTTCCCTGTCCAAGGCAAACCAAGTTAATTCAAGCACGAGTATATATAATAAAATCTAGGGGCAATAGCATATACAAACACTGTGTTGTGAGCGAGATTATATTTTGGATACACGAGTATACATGTTATCAGGTGTTTGCATAAGATGTTCAAGTGTTCCATATGTACAAGTGTGTTATACTCAAGATCGTTTAGGTGTTTCAATGTATTGGATGCGATACAATGACTCGCACGCGGGTTGCCGCTAAGCGAGGATGACTATTCTATATGAGTGGTACTGGCATAGCCATAATGGACTGGTCATAATGAGGATGGCAAGCAACGAGAGCACATAATGCGCTGTAAGCCATCCAAGCCCGGCACGAGATAACCACACACGAAGCTCCGCCCGGATCGGATCAGTGCCAGTGCCCCAACGACCGTCCGCAGAACTTATACCCTTGTTCACAAGTTGTCCATAACATGCAAGTCTCTAAGGTATTCTAGATTCACGAAATGCACAAGATACACGAGATACTTGAAACTTGATTCTTGCTCTGAACGAGTATTGCTCCACGAGCTGTGTTACTTAATTGATTTGCTTGACCTGATTCTCATTCAGTGAATAACTTGCCTTGATGCATTCCCCTGGTTCGGGGACTGCCTTGGGAACCTAACGGTCCCGGATACTTTCATGTTTACACATGCACGGAACGACTATTGGATAGTCTTCCGAAAAACTTAGATGAATGCAATACAAGGCAGTGATTACTTGATTGTGGCATGAATTATGTGATAAGCATTGAAATAAGGCAACGAATACAAGTTAACATATAAGAAGGCAAGCATGCATTTATATCGAACATAAGCATTTACGTTGGCACGGGTCTAAGGGAAAGCCGATGAGTGAAACCGTAAGGGAACATACCGAGCGACATAATTTATGGGCGTGCAGTGTAAACAAGTGAACAGTGCACAACGAAGAGTATAATGTTCTACTCGAGGCATAGCGGGGTCTAGTTGCACAAGGCAAAGGTAGCATGTGAGGGTCCATATATATATAAGCAACGTTTCATTTCCATGTTCTAACACAAGTAATAAAAGTTGGGATTATTCCCTTAGCTAGGTGCGTTGTATTTTTATTAGCATATGCATGCATGGGGTGATTCACCTAGCAACTAGCATGTATCGTCCATATTTTAGGTGTGCTGGCTAAGCAAAGACAAGTTTATCGTAGCCACCCACCTTAGCAATGATTCGTCTCGGTCGAGCGATACTCCGAGTGAGCCTCTGAAAGCCCAAGCCGGAACTCCTAAAGGGCCAAGTCGGAAAATCCTTGTGCCTCGAACGAGTATTCTCGCTGAGTAAAACGGGTCGGGCCGTTACACTTCTGCCGTTTGAATCGACAGTCCGCTTGAGCGGAACGGGTCGTTACATAGTCGCCCTTCACTTTTTCGATTGAATTCCCAAATGAAAACCTTGAGCTTTTCTTTCGTTACGAATTGCATATTTGGTGTTTGATTAATTCCCATATGGTATATGTCTTGTAGATTTTGATTTAACCTCTATTTGATGAGTTTATCATGTTTGTACTAGGATAAAATATTGATATAAGCATGCAAACGGAAAGCCCGTGTTGTTGTTTTGCTTGTACATTTCCAATTAAAAATTTAAAATCGTTGGAGTTTCTCTCAATCCCTATGAATCAACATATAGCAAGACACTACATTAATTCATTTGAGAAGACCGAGTAGATCCCTAATTCAGGAGAACCTGATCAAAATATTAAGTTATATACATTTATAATTCTTCTCTCCACCATTCCGCAACAATTTGAATCACTATTGCATCGTGAAGAAAAAAGAATTTTGTGGTGACAACATCATCTTTGCTAAAAGGTTTAGTTGTACTTTTATCTAGTGAAACAAATTTGAACTCAAAACAAATTGATTATCAGTTTGCTACATTGAACTGAGTATCGAATCCTTTAGTCGTATTGTATCCAGGAAATATCATCAAATCTTACACTTACGGACAATTCGTTTCAATATAACCGGGGTAGCAAGACAATGTAGGAGGTAACGTAGACTCAACATGCATTATTTAGATACAAAGATCTCAAATGTTGTTTTTTGCTTCTTTTTTACCAGGTGTAGCACATAAATATGTTATATGTATGATAAATCTAGCAACATACGTGCTGCCACTTTTTTGGGCTGCTTCAGAAAGTAGGAAGGTTGAAAACTTGCTACAGATCATTGCTTTTCCTCTTAGCTTCTCTGAAATAAATCAAGTTTTGTTAATACATTAGTTATCTTTAGACTGCATGATTTTTTTAATAATAAATGTCGCATTTTCTAGATGAAAATCATGACTACGTCACTGCGTGTTGAACAGGGGTGCATGCGAGCTGTGGTCGGCACAGCCCAGCCACGTTAACATATCTAACACCTGCGGGTGTTATCTCCTTAATCCACGAGAGCCAAGCTGGACCTAGTCAGCATACTTAAATATGCAAATTGTTGCTTTAAGTTAAAGTCGCAAAACTATGGCCTATGTAAGTGTACTTCGAGTGTAGTGTCGGCAAGACTCTTCATAGTCAGATTATGCTTTGGATTGTTTAACAAATCAATAAATCATCAGGAAACAATCCATACTTTTCACCAAATTTATCGATACACTACACGCACAAAGACAGATTAATCGAAGAATGCGCTTGTTTAATCTAATCATACTTGTTTTGTGTCACTGAGATTGGTCTTCACATAAAATTTGGTGTTTCAATTAATCTTTTTGATGCATAAGAGGGAGCAAGTAGTTCCTTGTGCTAGTTGGTGCCAGAACAGCACAGGTAGCCAACTGCAACAGTAAGTACATAGAGAAGAATAAAAGAAAAAGCACGAAGCAACAAAAACAGATACAGGTAGATAGTGGTTGATGGGATGTCAACATGGACTACTACTTTACTAAAGTCTTCAACGTACAAAATGACTTCAATTATGTGTTTGCAATAATGCTAAGTTTACTACCGAGTGCTTACAACTTTTTTACAACCCTCTCTCCTCCATACTATGTGGACAATAAACAAAGTAACTCGAAAGCTATATCCAGTACACCTAGCTATCTTCTTCACGAAAAATTATTGGATGTGTCGAACACAATACATTTTTCACATGTCAACCGTTAGATTATTATGGAGATATGTGGTTGAAAAAAAATTCAGGTTCGCTGACCCATTCAATAATTTCTCCTCCTCTTCCACCATTCTGCACGAATCCTTGGACAGCTAGCTGTACATCTACAACAATTTGCGCACCTTTGATTCTTTGACCAATCTTCTTTCTGATTCGACAGAACAGAATCTTCAGCCACTGTCGACAAAGAAAGAATATCTCTATATATATTATACATATCGCAAATTATTTTCTGAGCTGGTCCATAGCCTCGCAACATGCAAGTGTCTCACACGTATGCACGTGGGGACGTAGAAGAAATCGATGGATGGATAGATCGATCATCGATGATCGTACTGAAGTAGACGACTATATATATATATATATATATATATATATATATAATTGTGTCGAACGTCCTCAGGCAAAGGAAGCTCTACAGCTCACCAACAGACGTGTTCTACTCAGCTAAGTAGACACTTAAACAACTGATGTATAATGCTAGCTCTAGGAATGGAAGTACTAATTAATTGGCATAGTCAGGTTACTGCAGATGACTCAGATCTCATATGACATTTTATCAGTAGGATTAAGATTCTTTGGATAAGTGTGAGGGCCCTTTGTGCACTGGAGTTAGGAGGAATCATTAGGCATCCAACATAAACTATGAGACTAGCTTAGGGATACAGACTATCGCATTCGACTGGCCATCGATATTTACGAAACGTGTGACGGTTAGAAACGTAACTGTCATGATTAGTGCATTAGATACTCGAACGGTTACAAACTGGACGTGTTGTGGATACGAACTGGTCAGTGTGAGATTTGAGGGGGATGACAGTCACTAGACGTATCGGTTACTCAAATCGGTGAACCATAGGCTCCTCTTAGTGTATGATGGGTGCGCACCTAGCGTTCTCTGTCTCACAGATAAATCGAGATAACATCCAAATTCTAAGTGCATCGACTCCTGATGTTGTGTTATGGAAACTCTCTTCCAGTTTTAGAGGCAAGAAGACGTCTCGGAGAATTTGTGCCAATTCGTATAAAAGAAAATTTGCAATCATTTCTCAACTCGCAACTATATATATGCACTTCATGTACTTTTAGGATTGAAGTAGGTTTCATGTACATTGTATCTGAGTCTTAATCCACATTGACTTATCTATCGACAGAGGCGGTTCGAGGGATTGGGTTATCATATCCAGAACTAATTTTGGTTGTCTTTCCTCACTTTTGAAAAGATATAGATTTAAGTTAGATTTGGACTCGTCGGATCCTAAAAAAAACAAAATGACCATAGGAATTGTCCTATAAAGAAGAGTTGTTCAGGTTGTTCAAGTTCAAAGTCTTGTCAGATTTATCTGGATTGGCTTTGCCTATGGGCACAATTAATGTACGAAATTTTCAACTGCCAAACAACTATATCTAGCTTATTCACAAACGATTCAAAAGTTTGTGGAGTTTGGATGCACAACCAAGTCACAAAATATAATTTTAAAATATTTTGTAACTTGATGTATGTCCTGCTTATGAAGTCAAAGCAAGCTTAGAGGACCCTAAGAGCTTAATGTGGTGATTATTCGAGAGATGTTCTAGAAATGTACTCTTATGAACTTTAATTTGGAGAAATTAGTATATTTAATTTGGAGAAATTAGTATATTTTATACCAACCATTATCAGTTTCACAAGGTTAGTATAAAGGGGGTTTTGCATACATGTCCCCCAAATGTATTGGTATCTTTAATGAACTTTTTCAAATCTTATGTCCCATTAAATTAACTATGCTGAAAGGAGAAAATTTCCGTTATGCTTAAAGATGGTACGTCTTATTGACCATTTTGTGCTCAATAGTAGTTATAATTTGCCATATACCATCTTTCTCATAAACCTCTGTTAAGACTACGTCATGAAACTGTTGGTCCAGTCTAGATTTAGTTTGAAACTCAAATATGATCAAAGATTTGATTTGATATAATTTAAAATCTGCATTAAATGTAAAATTTAATTAGATTTTAAATTTGTATCAAATATTAAATTTGATCATATTTGGACGTCCATAATTAGTGTTGGACTATTTTAGGTGGTATATGATTCTTATTTTAAGATTTTCTATTTAGAAAATTCTATTATGATCTAAAATATAATTTTTTATCCTATAAATATAGGAGGAGGGTGGAGACACAAAGCAAAAAGCACAATATAGATATTCGGGATGCTCATCCACAAAAAATCTACGAGAAAGTCTGTGCTTTCCTCTTAGGACTTCGCCATCCAACACAGAAGGAAAAAAAATATCTAATCGAGCAGTCGTCAACTTCAGTTAGAAAAATTGCTACGGGTTGATGAGCGATTTCAATTGTAATATCTTTTTTCTTCTTCTTGAGAGTGGTGAAAGGGTTGAACTTATTAGGGCAAAGGGTTCAACATTAGTTTTGCCAATCTTGTAATTTCACCTGAGTTATAAAGATTAAAATTTGTCTAAGTGACGTAGTCACCACCATATACTTGTCTTTATCTGTGCATGGTATTCGTTAGACATGAGTTGATTATCTTAGGTCGGTTGGCCTAAATTTTTCGCTGCGGGCACTTTTAGACACGGTGTCGGAACGCTTGCAGGGCGTGTCCGATTTTCAACATCTGGTATCAAAGCTACTGGTTTTGGTTCTCACAAGTATGTCTACGGAGCAGATGAACACTCATATGATCACCCTCACAGGAAAGAATTTGGCAATTTGGAAGCCAATGATGGTGGATATACTCTAGTGCAAGGACTTGTATGGTCCGTTGGAGGGCGACAACGCTAAGCCATCGGACAAAGCTGCCGAAGACTAGAAACGACTGGATCGGAAGCTGTTGGGTTCATCCGCCAATGGCTGGACGAGTCGGTGTTTCACCACGTGTCCATGGAGAGTTTTGGCAATCATTGTGGGAGAAGCTGCATTCGTTGTACGAAAGAAAAACGGCTGACAACAAGGCATTTCTGATTCGCCAACTCGGCAACTCAAAGTACACGGAGGGTGCCCCAGTGGCACAACATCTGAACGAGGTTCAGGGTATTATCAATCAGCTGTCTGCGATGAAGATAGTGATTGATGATAAGCTTCAAGCTCTTTTGCTTTTGAGTTGATCTCTGCCAGAAAGCTGGGAGACGTTGATGGTGTTGGTGAGCAACTCCGCGCCTGGTGGAGTTGTCATGATGGAGACAGTCAAAAGCAGCTTATTGAACGAGGAGATCCGGCATAAGCAAGTAGAATCGTCGCAGGATTCCGCTCTGGTGGCTTCCTACGGGAAGGGAAGACCCAAGTCACAAGCGAGGACATGGGGGAGTTCTCGAAATCTTGCGACTGTGGACCGCAAGGAGGTATGCTATTACTGTGGTGAAATGGGTCATATCAAGATGAACTCCATGAAGCTCAAAGCTGAGAAGGCCAAAGGCAAGGATGATCAAGAAGATCTCACGGCTATGGGAGATCTCATCATAGAAGCAACCGACGCAGAGAAACCTTGTGGCATGTGTCATGATGGCGATTGGGTCATGGACACAGGGGTGTCGTATCATGCCACCCCATATATAAGGATCTTCACGCCATACCACGACGGCAGGTTTAGATGTGTGAAGATGGGCAATAAGGGGACGGCTGTAGTTGTAGGCATCAGTGATGTGCACTTGACAACCGAGCTTGGTGAGAAGCTCGTTCTCAAGGATCACTACAAAAAAATATCCAAATAGCGACGGTTTTAGCGATGTCCAAATAAAACGTCGCTGAATTATAGGTATTTAGCGACGTCCATATAAAACATCGCAATACGTCGGTGATAGCGACGTGGAGCGACTTTTAGCGACTATAATTATTATAATTATATAAAATGTCGCTAGGTAGTCGCTAAACGTCGCTAACTTTTTAATTTTAGCAATGTTTACCGACGTTTATATATTTAAGTCGCAGTATATTATTATATCCGCGACGGTTAGTGTTACGCCCCAGTCCCAAAATACGTAGGACTAGGAATACGTAAGCATGTCAGTCGTATGTATATGGCAACTCCAATATATGGATACCATAATACATACGTACGCTGTAATATGAATATTAACTCACATGTGGTATATATATTGTCACAAGTCACAAGACATAACTAGATCTCATCCACAGAATCAAATAACCAATCAACTATATAACTGAATCAAGTATAAAATGCTTGATAAGAACAAGTAGTTGGGTGGAGACAAATCCACTACCAACTAGAATATAAGAGAAACCACATAAGAACATCTAATGAACAATGAGACTCGAAGAGAAGACCTCATCGAAAGAGATAAGTAGCAAGTCATGATCCGTACTCCTGCGAATAGTCAAAATCGTCTACACCTGGAAAGGGACCAGGTCCTCAGAGGGACGTAACAAGATACATAGAAGCATGCCAATTTGAATACAGTAAACATGCATAAATAGGTAGAAAATATATAAGTATGCTGTACAAGAAAATCTATATGAATGCATAATGAGGAAA
Organism: Iris macrosiphon; assembly: GCA_036927795.1. NCBI lineage: Eukaryota > Viridiplantae > Streptophyta > Magnoliopsida > Asparagales > Iridaceae > Iris > Iris macrosiphon. The sequence goes on from JAYESA010000015.1 coordinate 11,015,890, forward strand.
ACTTTTCGATGTATGGGCATGGATAGGCTACTCTATATAATCTCACAACTCACACACACGTCAGGAACATCAAAAATCGACATACCTCAAGGGTAGCGACCAGCGCGATACCAGAAATCAACATACCTCGAGGGTAGCGACCAGCGCAACACAACTACCGTAGTGCGTGCTAGTTACTACGGTTTACCAGAGTGGTTATAGCCCGTACGCCTACTGATTGTCCTCCCCTCCCATGATACTATGTGTCAAGTGTGTGTCAACATATATATAGTATATAATTATGACTAAAAAAAATACATGCAATGAATATATAAAAATATAATAAGCATGCAAAGTACTGTAAGCAATTTGGTAAGGTATCTTGCCTGGCAAGAAAGCTACAAGGTGTAAGCGTCCAGACGTCAGGCACAATGGATCAGAAACTATGGCATCAGAACGAACGTCTCCGGATGCTGAAATAAATATCACTAACATTCTCAGAATAAGCGAGATAGCTAGAAAACACTATCCTTTCGTCCAATTTGGATACAGGGGCAAAACGATAATTTCGGGTCAAAACAGACTCCATATGTGGGCCACTTTGCACCGAAAAGCTTGCCAGAGGTAAAGATCTCTAAATGGGACAAATTATAGGTCAAACAAATTCTAAATGTCAATACGAACTCAACAATATGTCCAATTTTGAATTTCGGTGAGCCGAACACAAATTCGTCCAAAAAGTCAACCGTAGGGCCCGCAAATAGGCGGCTTGGTCAACTGTCTCGGAATCGCGTGAAACTTGGGTCACAGGACCAACGTGATATCACGAATCCAATGGCATAAGTTTCGTCGCATTCTGACAAGCGTACACTAAATGGTGCGATATTTTACAAAAGTCGCGATACGGAAACTTTTTACGGATACGGGTTGATTCTGATGCGCACACACGTCCAAATCAGTTTCCGTGAAAGCCTACACGTCAGAACATACCATACGCGCCTTTTGGTGCAATTGGTAGATGATGGGACGGTCCCGTTTGGCGGAGCGCGCTCCGTATCACAATTTTCCAATATTAAAAAGTCAAGTATTTGGTCGATTTGGAGGCTGAATAATTTAACACATAGAACAAATTAACAAAAAATAAAAGGGCAAAAAAATTCTCGGTTATATGGAGAAGAAAAACTCTTTTATTAGTTTTCAAAAATAATAAACAGGTTGATGGCAAATTGGATGTGAACATGGGGTTTTGGATTCGAAATTCTGAACTGTTTTGGTCAGTTTTTTGGTCATTTTTCGGTCAATTTTTCGACCAATCCGGGACACAAAAACTTGTGCCGCTTGAATAAAAATCTTAGAGGGTTAGGTTATGAACGTACACAAACAAACCGCATGCAAAAAGGATCACATATGAGGAAGATATAATACCTAGAAGATGGGGCAAAAATTGTGTTGTTTCACGCGTGGTGCGCGGACGGTGTCACGCCCCAGTCCCAAAATACCGTGGGACCAGATTCGTGGCAATGGCCAGCAGTACGCACCGATGGACAAACTCAATTTAATGGATCCATCAGGGCATACTTAAGCTGTAAAATCAAGTCTACGACAATCATGGCACAACTAATCTCATCCACACAAGATATAAAATATGATCCACAGAATAAATAAGGAATGTAAATCATCAGCTAGTCTCACAAAGTGCTTCGGGGAACAACCCGATAAATATCTGATACAATGGTTCAACAGACCAGAATATAAATGACTGAAATAAATAATAAATACTGAGCATAAAACATGGATGCTCAGGAGAAGTCTTCAGCTAACACCTCGTCCTCGGATGGCGGTACAGCTCCTGGATCAGCTCCTGCAGCGGTCCCGTATACCTCGGGATAGATCTCGTCCTCAAATCCTGGGGACATAATCCGGATCCAGGTTCTCAGGGGACATAACAAGGTACAAGAAAGCTCAAGCCAAAATAAATGTAGTACAAAAAATAAATAGAATAAATAGGGCAAGTAAGTAAACATCTGTGTGAAATGCAAGAGAGAATATCAATAGTACTCAGGTTGAAACAACTACAAGCTCTGTGTAGGGGAGCCGGTAGCAGTGGTATCATGAGGTGGTCTAGCTCAGCGGGAGACTGAGTAGCCGGCATAACATAATCAACCTGTAGCCTGTGGGTCTCTCCAGCAATAGATGGAACAATAAGGGAATACTAAATAACCAGCTAAGTGATATACAAGATGAGAGCAGCACTAGAACTCAGGCTGAAGCCACTACAAGCTCTGTGTCGGGGAGCCGGTAGTAGCAGTAGTAATGAGTAATGGGCCAAGCTCGGCTTCAGAGTCTTGTGCCTCACAATAATAGAGGTGTATATATATGATCAGCCTGTAGTCTGTGTGTCTCTTCCCACCCAATGTAACCACGCAAATCATGACCATAACGTCTCATGTCCATGTCAGCGGGATCATAACTAATGCACAAGTCATAATGTATCTAATAATATAGTATCTCTGTCAAGTCCTGTATCCTATACAGAATCACCACGAATATCTCGGGAAGATCCTGTCTCATGAACAGTGTCAAGTGTCCTGGGTCATAGTGTACTTGGTAAGACAAGTACGAGAAGATAAAGTGTCACGCGTATCCATCGCTAGATGACGATACACAACACCGCGTACGGTGTCGGCACCCGACTGATAATCGGACGCTAAGTACGTCACACGGTCCTAGGTTAAGCATGCACAGCAATATAATGAAGCAAGAAAATATATAACAATACTGCAGAGTTTGGCAAGGTACACTTGCCTGATGTCCGAATACCAACAACTGTCCCTATATCAGTGGATCCGGTAGGTACTACTCCAAAAGCTATAATAAATATCACCAACAGTCTCAGAAGATGTCAAATAGCTAGAAACGCCTGTACTTACGTCCAATTTGGACACAGGGGCAAAAAAGACATTTTTGGGCCAAAGCGGGGTCCACATGTGGGCTACTTTGCATCGAAAAGTATGTCAGGGTCAAAGGTCTCTAAATTCTGCAAACTCAGTGTCTACCAGTCAGGAATGATGATACGAACCCAACGGAACTTCCAGAATTGGATTCCGATGAGCCGATCACAAAATCGCCCGTCAAGTGGAGCCTGTGGGGCCCACGATACGCGATTTTGTCAACGTTCTCAGAATCGAACCAAACTTGGGTCACAAGACCAGCGTATTGCTACGAGTCCGATGGCGCAAGTTTTGTCTCGATCCGACGTGTGTACACAAAGTTACAACATATTCCAGAAAGGACGGATACGGGGTGTCGTCGGCGGATACGCGTTGATTCCGGTGCACGCACATCCGAATCGACTTCTGCGAAATCCCACACGACCGTATCAACGTCGCGCACGGTTCAGTAAAGACCGCTTGCGACCAAGTCATCCCGTTTGGCGGGGCGCACTCAGTTCCGGGGTGAAACAGGGCATTATTTTTCCTGTTTTTGGATCGCGGTGTGCGATCACCACAGGACGCCATGCACCGAGCGGGTTGCACGGACACCGAGAGGGTTATACAGTCTAGGCGTAGAAACTGACGGAATCGAAAATAAAGTTGCCAGGTGAGAGAAAACGGTACCTGAACAGGGCTCCGTGAACGCTGAATTCCATGTGTCCGAGGGTCAATTTCGTGTCCTGGGACCGAGTTGCTGTGTCCTGGCGTGTGTCCGAGCTAGGGTTCCGATCGTGATAGCGACTGGGCTTCGCCGGAGGGGTCGGTCTCGGGGTCGGTGAGGTCGACTAGGCGGCGACTTCTGCAAAGTCGATCGGCGACTCACGCGGGCCGGAGTGGGTTCGCGCAGGCTGGGTGGACTCTGATAGAGTGGGTTTGGCCGACGATGGCTCCGGAGGGACGGGGCGGAGGCGGTGATGGGTTGGGGGAGGAAGATATCGCGGGGGCTGGGGAGTTAGGGGGTCGACGGGGTTCGTCCGCTGTGGCGGAGCCGAGTCGAGGTCTGGAGTGGAGCGGCGGGTATGGCGGCGTTAGGGTTCAGTTAAGGGCGGTGGATGGTGGAGTTGGTCGGAGCGGGCTGCTGATCGAGGGAGAGGTCGATGGCGGCGCCGCAGATTTCTAGGTTTGCGGCTGGCACGAACGCCAAGGAAGGGATTTATACCCTGCTACAGGAACTCCGGCAAGTTAGGGCTTCCCAATTGGTTTTCGGGTCCGGGTCGGGTTTGGCTCGGATCCGACCCGACCCGACCCGCTATGCTGGGTTCGGTTCAGGCAGGGTTGGTTTGATTTGGTTTGGTTCGGTTTATCAATCCATTCGTTTTTTAGGGCTTAAAACGCTACTCCGGAGTCCAATAAATTTACCAAAAAATACCCTGTGTCCGGTTTTCCATTTTCACCATAAAATATTATTTCCATAATATTTTAACACCAATTAGCAACACTTAAAATTCTTTAAATCACAATCACCTTCGTTTTAAATTCCAGAAAAATACCGAAAATTCGGAATAACTCATTTTAAAATTATTCTCAAAATCAGGGTGTTTACAGACGGCGGCGGCGGCGCTGAGGGGAGAGGGTCACCGGCGGTGGGTCCTCGGGGTCGAGCTAGGGTTAGGGTTTGGGTAATGGTGGATGGGTTTATATATATATATATATATATATATATATATATTGAGAGAGGGAGAGAGAGATGAATTCGAGAGGGGGAGTTTGGTTCTGTGAGGGGTTTCCTTAGGGGGGGAAGCTCTGGGTAGTTTAGGATTTTAGTAGTTAGGTTTTATATTTGTTTAAGTTTAGTATTAGGTTTAGGAAAAGGTTAGGGTTTAGGGTTTTTAGTTATTTTCTTTTCTTTTCTTTTATTTACTTTCCTTTTCTTTTCTTTTCCTTTTCCTTTTTCTTTCTATTATTATTATTATTACTATTAATAATAATAATATCATTATTATTATTTATTATTACTTCTATTACTATTATTATTACTCTTATTATTATTATTAGTAGTATTATTATTATCACTAATATTATTATTATTATTATTATTATTATTATTATTATTATTATTATTATTATTATTATTATTATTATTATTTAATAACCATACATTTATTTACATATATTTTAATATATAAATGAGAAAAAAATAATATTGCACACCAAAATAAATTCTAGAAATTTACTTTGTAAAGCTTTTAATAAAATACTACACCAAAAATATTTTATGAAATATTTTATAATTAATAATTAAATATTTATCTAGTTATATAAATCAAATAATTGTACCAATAAATTAACTAAGTAATTAATTAAATGGATATCTGCAAAATAGGTTAATAGTAAATAATATGCACTCTATAAAAAAAATGACTAACTTGGCACGGAGAATTATGGGATGCTAATTGTAGAAAAGTTAGAATTGAAAAATAACCACAAATAAATTATATATATAAATCATCTAATTATTTAACACATAATCTACGGTCATTACACTAATGTCATACTAACACCAAGGGATCGAATTTCTGTGCCATAAAAAGATCCTACAAGTAGTGTCTCATGTGTAGGCTACTTCCTATGAAGGGCAATACATGTTTTGGGATCATCCTATATTATTAATGTCCCAACTACGGTGAAGTGTCCTAATAAATTTTTTGGGTTTTAATTGTTTAAAAGAAAGTCTAAAACAAATACAAGATATACAAAATACACACCAAATACCTATTTTTGGGTGAGGGAGTTTACAGTTAGCGACGTCTGGACAGACGTCGTTAATTTATTTTATATAGGGTTTGACAAATTTTTCTTTCCCATATTTCCTTCGATCTCTCCAAAATTTTAAACCCCCAATCCCAGCGCCTCACCTCGGCGACCCCCCTCCGGCCACGTCCTCCCCCCTCCGGGGTGCTCCTCCCTCCGTTATCTCCTCCTTCCTCCGGCTCCCCTCCTCCCTCCAACATCCTCCTCCCTCCAGCGTTCTCCTCCTCCCTCCGGCGTTCTCCTCTCTCCAGCTCCCCTCCTCCTCACTCGGTGAGCTCCTCTCTCTGTCTCCTTTCTCTGTCTCTCTCTCTCTCTAACACGACACAACACAACATGACACGATACGACATGACACACACTAACACTAACCCTAACTCGGACACACACACACGCACGCGGATACACTAACACATGTAGACACTAACCCTAATACTGACATGGACACACAGACACACACAAACATTGACAAGACATGACATGCCACGGACACACGGACACAAACAAGACACGGACATAGACATGACATGGGATACGACACAGAAACATACACTGACATGACACAAAATATGACACAGACCCTAACCCTATCTCTCTTCTAGTTAGCTGTCTGAGTTTAGACGCAACCTTGCGTATCTACAAGATATATAATACGATGCAGATCTCGACTCAAGGAGAGTCGCATACATGGACACAAGAATGACTCTTCAAAGCTGAGACACGATACAATATTGGCTTCTTCTAGAACTCGTATCCAACTTGGGCTGATGCTTCTTGCTGCATGAGCTATTGTATTGGCTACTGCAGACTGTTAAACATGCTGTTGAAGGCTCTGTAGTGTACTGGCTCTGCTGCTACTTGCTGAGTTAACTTGTTGTTGTGCATCCTTCCTGCTATGCACTATATAGTGTTGCTGCACACTGATTCCTCACTGTTGCACTATGCAGTACAGCTAGCTGCTACTGCTATAAACTGTTGTATGCTTCCCCTTGTACTATGGTAGCACAGAGCTGCACACTGCTCAGTTGTGCTCTTCCTTGCTGTGCTAGCACAGAGCTGCACACTGCTCTCCTTTCAGTTGATCACTGCCAAATGATGCACACTGGAAATAGTGTACTGCTCTCCCTAGTGACCCGAGCTTACTCAATCACTAAAACAACCATACTTGAAGGTAATAGTGAGTATCAGTGCATGTACTGTATTTTACGATGAGTATATATGCTAGGACTAGGAGTATCAGTGCATGTACTGTATTTAACGATGAGTATATACTTGAAGTAATTGTATATTTATTTTTGCAGAATATTTTGACTGTAGAATGTACTATATATTTGTGAATTTCTTTATTCATCATATGTTTTTATCAGGTATGACAGGACGACGCGGAGGGTTCGGCAGGTCCCGAGGTAGACGGAGTGCTTCTTCGGTACTGCCTATTGTTGATTCTGAATCCTCGTCGCCTAGTACTCCAGTATATCGACCAGTCACATCTTCGACTGCGACGAAGTTACGTGGCATCACTCCTGGGACGAGTAGTTCCAGGCCTGATAGTACTCTCTTGTCCAGCGTTCCTCCTGTTTACGGAACCATGGAGACAGATGAGCATATGAAGGAGGTCGAGCCGACGTCGTCCTAGCATCATGATCCTCCATACGCACCTCCAGAGGAGACGATGACAGAGATTTGGGCCGACGGTACAAAGTAAGTCAATTAGATGGTTTAGCATCATATATATCGTATATTTCTTTATTCATCATATATTGACTTTTTCGATAAAAATAATTATCTCTGTATAGATATCGTCCATCGTCGGTACAGAGACTCCTGGGCCTCTTTTTGAGGAATAACTATGGTAGCCCTTGGATCAACTACTCTGAAGCTCTAGAGGAGAGGAAGGCGTTCTGGTTTGTGCACTTCAAGGTAAAAATATATTATATCAATCATCTAATTTATGCATATTATATAACTTACTAAATTACTTATTATAGCAAACGTACTTATATCCTCCGTACCGGGCCGAGTTGATCGAGCAGATATTTTCTGCCGTTTCCGCCAAGCTTATCTGTGATGCTCTGGATGACCAGAAGGCTCGTGATCACATTGAAAAACCGATCCAAGGTTAGATCACGCCTGAGCAGAGGACTGCGATGAGGGCTAGATTCGATGATCCGAGGTACAAGAAACGGTCTGAGAAGGCCAAGGCGGCTAGGCGGAAGGCAGCAAAGTGGTGTGGTGGCTCGATTCCGATGACAGAATATTTTCGTCGTTTGGTATGTTTTTTATTTCAGATATATTATTTTAATGCAAGTACGATAAAATGGTAGTAGAAAAAAATGTCTAATTTTAGTACTAAATAATATATTTTTAACAGGTACAGAGGGGTGAGGATGCAAACATGGTGACCGTCTTCCTGGCCACCCATCGAAAGGACGAAAATCTCATTGATGAGAGGGCCTCGCAGACCTATATAAGTATTACTTTAATTTGTGTTAATTTTAATATAACTTAGGCAATTATCGAGTATCCAAACTTTTCTAGGCTGAGTATCTTAGGCTGCGTGAGCGGGCGACTGCTAGTGCACCTACATCGGGAGAGGCTGGTATTTCCTCTCAGCCCTCTCCAGCTTCGTCTGCGAACGAGCTGTGGGTTACCGCCGCTGGTAGTCTCTAGAGGGGTACGTACTACGGTACGGAATCCTATGGCGCCCTTGTTGTGACGCAGTCATCTAGGGCCTCCCCGACAAGTGCGCATTCCCCACAGCCCTCGCAGTCGTTGGCCCGAGTCCAGGAGGCCGTTGACCGTCAGAATGTGTCTCTTCGTGATGAGTTACTACGAAGGATGGAGGAGCAGCCCCTGTACCAGCCGCAGACGGACAATGCGACGCTCATCGCACGATTTGATATGCTCGAGCGCAGCATTATGGAGCTCCAGGATATGACAGCTGATCTTAGAGCATCGACAGAGCGCAGCATGACGGAGCTGCATGCATCACAGCTGTCCATGGGCGAGAGGATGACGATGATGCATGATTCAATGGTTCATAGCAGTACGAGGCTGTTATCTACCATGGATTTATACAACTAGCAACTAGCAGAGTTGGAGCAGATACGTCCTCCTGGCGAGCCTACATCGACACAGACTCCATCGACCTCACTGCCTTCTCCATCGGTGTCAATTTCACGTGAGCAATATGATCTGTTCTTATCCCTCATGTGCGCCGGTGGTCATCCTCCTACAGATCCGTAGTAGTCCTAGTTAGGCCCGTTTATTGATTGTTTGTGTTTCAGACCTATGATATTTGGTCATTTATGAATATTCTTTATTTTTAAGGCATTCAGACATTATTTCTTGTATTATTTAGGATGAGGCTTTTAGACTCAGTTTTGTGGATATTTGTTGTATTCTTTACGACGAGATTTTCTACTGATTCGATTTTTACTCAATGTTTTGTTTTCTTCAAATTTTATTATATTATTTATATTAAATGTATGTTAATTTACCGGTGTTGAGTGTTCAACCGAAGGGGGTCAGGGAACCCAGCAAATTCAACGAAGGGTTGCCCCGGGTCTATTTGTATAAATTATGAATTAATAAACTGCAGGAAGAATGGTTTGGAAACAATTCAATATTCATTTTTTTCCAGTATCTTTAGCGACATTTTTTGCGACGTTTATATATATTGCTAAATACGTCGCATTATACGTTGCTATCCACATCGCTAATTTAGCAACATATAGCAACAAAAATACACGTCGCTAATTTAGAAACGTTGCGTCGCTAATATAGCGACGTTTGGCGACATTTTTCCTGTCAGCGACTAGCTTAAAGGCGACTTCACCAAAACGTCGCTACCGACGTCGCTAAAACTATTTAGCGACGTTTTTTGGCCATTTAGCGATTTTTTTTACGTCGCTAATTTGACTTATTCTGGTAGTGGATATGCGACATATACCGAGTTTATGCTATAACTTGGTTTCGGTAGGGAGGCTGGTAGATGATGGATGTCACAGTTTGTTTGGGGACAAAGATTAGATACTTGCGATGGGTTCCCAATAGCTGGCTCGAGGAGATTTATGTTGTGGTATATACAAGCTCAAGCCGCTGAGTTATACAGGCAGGCCACAGATATCAGATGGAGGCTCAAGGGGTATTCGACATGAGTTGGATCATCAGTAACTTGCTGAGAAGGAGCTTCGAGATACTTTGAGGATTACGGAGGATTCGGTTTATCGAGACAAAGCGACGAATGGTGATAAGCCAAAGATTGAGGGTCAGTATGTCGGTCCTATGACAGCTGGTCGGTCTCCAGGTGGGGGTTGCTTCACGGATCCGGTTTTGGCGATGGGTGGTTTGCCAAAACTTCACGGAGTGACATTGGTTTCAGTAGTTCGAGGCTAAGGAGGAGATCAAGGTTTACAGCAAACTCAATCCACTACAAAAATATGATAAAATAGCGATATTTTTAGCGACGTCATATTAAAACGTCGATAATATTAAAGATTTGAGGGACTCCAAAAATAAACGTCGCTATACGTCGCTGTTGGCGACACATAATGACGTTTAGCGACTGTAATTCAGTTTTTTAAAAGAATAGTCGCTATAAGCTTCTTTAAGGTTGCTAAATATCGCTGAGTTTTTTGATTTAGCGACGTATTTAGTGACGTTAGTTTTTTTAATTTTTAGCGACATTTTTAGCAACGTCTATAACGTCGCAAACTTTTGAATTAGCGACGTTTAGCGACGTCTAGTTATGACGTCGCTATTTTTTATGCTAAACGTCGCTAATTTTTTTAATAAAGGTTTCGTTTTTCCCCTTCTGTCGAAATCTTCCCCAAATTTTCAACCCCCCCCTCTCCGGTGAAGTGCCCCCTCCGGCGTCCTCCACAGCCCCCTACTCCAGCGTCCCCCCATCCCTGTAATGCCCCACAACCGCACGGTGTATTACGCTGAGTCGGATTGAATGAGGCAATATCTGGTTACATTTTGATTGGTTGAATTTGGGAACAAGTATTGATTTGAGTTGGTTTCATGTGCAGATCGCTAGCGGAATTCGATGTAATCAGATATTCGTTCAGAGCAGTACCGGGATAGCAGGATTTGGAGCGATAATGCCGTCTTTCTTAGTCCGATCGATCGGATCCACGGCCTGCTCGTACGATCATACCAATTGAGTAGATTGTGCTTTGCATCGGACCACAGGTTCAAGGGATCGGCCGTATCGGCAAGACAGTATGCTTAATGGAATCAGACTTGGTGAGTGAGCTCTGTCCCTTCTCCTTTACTCTTTCATGCCTAATAATATGGAACACACGTAATGGCTTGAACACTTGGAATGGAACTTGAAAATTATTGCACTATGGCGTGCATAGAGTGTGCGTCGTTTGGTTGGATATGATTTGTGGCTTGAGTTGGTTTTGCGTTAGGCAGTTGGAGCTTGAGTAGGCAGTTGGAGCTTGAGTGGATCATCTTCATTGGAACATCGAGGCACTTCGGCGGGCAAGCGAGCGTGCATCTTTGCACGAGTATCAGTTGGGAGCTTTGTTAAGCAAAGCATGTAGTTGTGGTTCAAAACCGGACAACTGCATCGGTGAGGGTATTGTGCTACTGTTGGGGCATTGTGCCACGGAGTTTTCTGAGCGAGGGGTGTTGCACCAATTGGAGCATTGTGTCAAAGTGACATAGTGCCTATGGGGATAACTTGAGATGGTGCCTTGGGATATAAGTTGGAGAATGGTTATGGATAGTTGGTTGGATTGAGGCGAGTATCGTTTGGTGGGGCAAAAATGCTCGATTCTCTTGTCATACCTACTTGGTGTCTGCATCGGTCACGGATAACCTGTTGCGCACAGGGTTTGGTTTCCTCGAACGGGATAGGCTCCAGGGCACCGGGACCGTCCGGCCATAGAGGAGACAATGGTAATGTGCCTTGGGTGCGGTGCCGGCAGTTTGATACGACCAGACGGGCTAGCTACTCAGTCTGGATCGGGTAGAACTACAGTTGATTAGTCCTTTATGGCTTGGTCAGTGAATTCATATAGATAAGAGTTGGTTTGCTTTGCTTGGGTTTGCTTTGTGCTTTTCGTGTAGGCGGCGACCACCTTGCCTCGGCAAGAGGGTGCATATCCACTACCAGAATAATTCAAATTAGCGACGCCTGGAAACGTCGCTAAATGGCCTAAAAATGTCGTTAAAAAAATTAGCGACGTAATTAGCGACGTTTTAATAAAGTCGCATTTAAGCTAGTCGCTGATAGAAAAAATATCGCAAATGTTGCTATAATGACGTTTTTTAGCGACGTATTTGCGTCGCTAATATTTTTCTTATTAGCGATATTTAGCGACTCAACGTCGCTAAATTAGCGACCTATTTTGTGTCGCTAAACGTCGCTCAATTTTTTCTGTTTAGCGATATTTTGCAACACATTTAGCGATATTGACCTGGCAAATACTGCCATGTCAGCAATTTAGCGACATTCAGTGACGTATTCAGCGACGTATTTAGCAACGTATATAAACGTCGCTAAACGACGCTAAATGTCGCTAAATTTTCAGTAAAAAAAATGTAAAATGGTTTCCAAACCAATCTTTCTGCAGTTTATGAATTTCTAATTTATATAAATAGACCCGGAGCAACCCTTAGTTGAATTCCCTGGGTTCTTCGACCCCTTCGGTGGAACACTCAACACCGATAAATTAATATATATTTAATATGAATAAAACAAATACGCAGACTTATAATAGCTTATAAAAATAAACAGACCCGGAGCAACCCTCCGTTAAATTTTTTGGGTACGAAATATCACAAAAGTATATAAAATATTACAGTCACACAATAAACATAAATAAAAGTATCACAGTCACACAAAATGTATAATATAAAAGTATCACAGTCACATAATAACCACAATAAAAGTATCACAGTTACACCATAAGTCTTATCCAATTTCTCAATCTCTCAAGAAAATCCAATACGCTGGGGTGGAACCCAGTCCCTTAGATACTTTGCATAAGCAGCATCTACTCCATCAATCTCCGCTATAGGTGCTGGGTGACTAGAACGCCCACTCTCAGCTGGTGCCCGCCCAACAGTTAGAGGCACCACTTCCTCCTTAACAGTAGAAGTTGTCACTTCCTCCTTAATAATCGCTTCCAATTTAACACTAGGAGGTATCTCTTCATTCTTAACATTCACTTCCTCCTTAACAGTAGGAGGTATCACTTCCTCCTTAACAGTAGGAGGTGCCTCTTCCTCCTTAACAGTAGGAGGTGTCTCTCTCAAGCGACGTGCACGTGCTCGAGTCATGGGTGCCATCTGGTAAGATAGATGGAACAAAGAATATAATTGATAACATATATAAATATATATATCCATATAGTTAAAATAGATATTACGTTCCACATTAAAAATACAGTACAAAATTCAGTTGTTATATGTTCATGTTATTGTACTCATAGATAGTATTTTCTTGTTATAATTTAGACATTTTACGTTATTAATGAACAGGGGAAAAATAGAATTATGTAATGTATAATGTATGGGTTCAATAGTGCATTTGATAGTGCTAGTAAGTAGTAGCTACTGAAATATCTTTTAAGATAATGCTGTGAGGTTGAAGTATATTACATTGGTGAGATAGTGGTAAATAGGAGCTGGTAAATAGGAGTGCCACAAACGCGTGAGTTGGCCTCTAGTTCACTATCATTTAGCTATGTTTTGTCATAGTTGCCTATGAATGCCATTCCTGATTGATCAATTGGCCTCTAGGTAGGATTGATTTCAAATGTGTGTGCACAAGTGTATTCATGATACACTTTAACACCAGGTGTGTGTGTGTGTGTGAGAGACTAGGTATGTATTAACCTATGTGTTAGTGAAGTGAGATGGAGTGATATCTGAAGCGGGGGGGGGGGGTATAAGTTATGAAACCACAATAGCATTGATTATATGACTACAAGTGTGGTGTATGATAATGTGCAATATAGAGGGTGGTATCTAAGTGTGTGTGTGAGCTGATGACACACATGTGTTAGTATGATTATTGAGGTCTGCAGGGGGAAGCGTGGATGAAGGGGGTGACTGAACTGTGTGGAATGCACACTTGATTATGCATCAGTTAGTATATCAGTTAGTTGTATATTAGTTAGATAGTTATAAATAATATGAGATAATAGTTAGTTAAGTTAGTGGTATACTATTATAGTTAGTAGCAGTCATTAGTGTGTATCCATGTGTCCTGATTGTGTCCAGTATGTGTGTGTGTGTCCTAGTTGTGTCCGGGTCTGGGTTAGGGTTTACCGAGCCGGGAGGAAGGGAGGAGGAGCGCCTGAGAGAGGGGTCAACGAAGGAGGATATATATATATATATATATATATATATATATATATATATATATATATATATATATATAATCTTAGAATTTTTTTTTTGAAATTATGATCTTATCATCAGTAGTTCATCTCTTGAATGAAAAATGAATTAATAGAGCTAAGATAGGTGCTAATGATCAATATCATTGTGTTATAAATGAGTCTTTTATGCATATCAAGAAGAGGTAGCTACTATTTTGTTAGTATCGTGTACAATACAATCTTATGGTACGATATGATATACTACTATTTTCATAAATATTGGTTTATCTAATAAAATACAAATTATGATGATAGTTTTATAGGTTTGTCTATTTGAGTCATGATGTCATGTATACTTAAGAATTTGGATTCTAGAACTAGATTGAACTGTAAACGATGAAACAAGTAAAAGAATTATCAAAAAATTATATCAAAATTATTTTTCTAAGTTCTAGGGTTACTGTATCCTATGATATGCGATAGTGATATTATATTCGAAAATCTAAGGTAGGTGTAGTAAACATTTTGATGTTCTTCATCTCCTTGCTCTGGACAGAGCTAAGTCCTGGCCATTCTCTCCAAGTTGTGTGCGACAAAGAGAAATCGGTAGTGCGGGAACAACTATCAAATTTTAAACAAAATTTTTTACTTCCCCCTCGTTAATCTTCCGATTTGGGAGATAACAAAAATGGTCAAAATAGGATTAAACAAACCCCCACTTAACCCTCTATTACTCTCCCTCATAGGATCTTAACACATTTTATTTGATGTAGGTATCGTTACACATTGTATTTGATGTAGGTATCGTTAAACAAACCCCCACTTAACCAAAAGAGGGTTAAACAAACTTTTTAATGTAGGTATCGTTACATATTGTATTTGATGGATTTTTTTCCTAGGATCTTAACATTTTGCTATGATCTATATTTATGATTAAATGTAATGTAATACAAGGAAACTAAGGGAATAGCGGAGTTTAAAGAGTTGATAACCAAGATACAACATTCAAATTTCCTATATATGCAACCCAAGAGTGTCAATAAATGATTTAATGAATAAAATTTATATACATGTAATTTAGATTATGAAGAATAACATGTTCAACATCGCACATCTAAGAAGCAAGATCTTAAATGTCAAGAGAAATCTCACTATACTTAAAACACCCATCATACTCATGACAAATCATGAACCATAGAAGAATGGTAGAAATCACAAAAAAAATATATTAATTACAATCGGACATGAAAACTTCAGAATCCTAAGAAGAAGTGTTATTCACCATATGTAATTCCAAGAATCCAATATACCATATTACCAGAAAATGATACAATTATACAAATACAAATCAAGTGGACATAAGAACATAACTTGAGAACAAGTGATAAAAAGATAATACAGTTTATACAAAAGAAGAGGTTCCTAATGGAAACAAGCTAGTATTAGATTACAATTTATTGAAAAGTATAATGTTCAATTATGAAAAACCTAGCTAATACTTCGATTCGGCTGAAAAGTATAATTATCAGCTAGGATGAAGTTTAGATTTTAGTTATTTGAGTTAGATATCAAGTTAGAATATCAGACATCAGTTAGAGTAAGCTAAGTTTGTATAGTTAGTCTAGTGTCATCTAGCATTAGTATTGATATTAATTTGGTATCAGTTATATTAAGTTAGTAGCAGTTATTGTAAGTTAGTAAGTCATGATAGTATAAGTTATGTACTAATTGTATAGTATTAAATGTCAGAGAGAGAGAGAGAAAGAGAGAGAGAGAGAAAGATAGGGTTAGGGTTAGGGTTAGGGTTTACACCCTCTGTGACAGTGTCTGTGTCTGTGTCGTGTCTATGTGTGTGTCATGTCAGTGTCAGTGTCATATCGTGTCTGCATCTGTGTGTGAGAGAGATCGGGTTAGGGTTAGGGTTTACACCCTCTGTGTTAGTCTGTGTCATGTCCATGTCAGTGTGTGTCGTGTCTGTGTCATGTAGTGTGCATCTGTGAGAGAGAGAGAGAGAGAGAGAGATCGGGTTAGGGTTTACCTAGAGGAGGAGGAGGAGGAGAAGCCCGAGGTCCGTTTGAGGGGGCTGTGGGGGAGCCGGTGGGGGGCTGTAGGGGAGCACTCGGGGGGTCCGCCGGAGTAGGGGGCTGTGGAGGACCTGGAGGGGGCACTTCGCAGGAGAGGGGGGAGTTTTAAAAATTTGGGGGAAGATTTTGACAAATGGGGGGGGGGAAATCGAAACCTATATTAAAAAATTTAGCGACGTTTAGCGACGTCAACTTATGACATCACTAATAATAATAACGACGTCATAACTATATGTCGCTAAAAGTCGATAATTATCAAGTTTACGACGTGATAGACGTCGCTAAAAATGTCGCTAAAAATAAGAAAACTAACGTCGCTAAATACATCACTAAACGTTGCTAAATCAAAAAAAACAACGACGTCTAGCGACCTTAAAGAAGCTTATAGCGACTATTCTTTTTAAAAACTGAATTACAGTCGCTAAACATCGATATTGCCAACAACGACGTATAGCGACGTTTATTTTTGGATTCGCTCAAATCTTTAATATTAGCAATATTTTAATATGACGTCACTAAAAACGTCGCTATTTCATCATATTTTGGTAGTGATCGAAGAATGGATTATAAGGCTTGGATTATGGCTTGGTTTGAGGATGGATATTGAGGCTTGGATTGTGGTTCGATAGGTTCACGCATTGCTTGGGTTTCAGTAGGACGGTTTGCATGCTAGTTTCCTTTTGAGTTGGATATATCTGCTTGTATATAGACTTGAGTTGAATTCTTGCATGTTTAACCTACTTTATAGTTTTCCTTAACATGTCATACCTCTGCTATGAAAAAAAATTTAGGATTCAAGTAGAAAGATCATCATATAACTGTTTGCATTCACTAATCTACTTAGTATCGATTTAGACGAGTGGGTTACCCCACTCACCAGTACGACTGTGTACTGACCCACGTTTGTGGGCATTATTTCAGGTACGCAAGTGTAGTGGTGCAGCTTGGATATACGGGACATGATGTATGAATGGTAAGTACCTTTATGGGCTAGATAAAGAGCAAGAGTGTTGCATTGCCTTTGTGGTATTCTCTTTTTTGGCATTTTTATTTAGACCCTATCGAGAGCTTCGCTGCGTATACTCTGATGTGTGCTTGGTACACAATGCTTGACTTTCACTGCAACTTGGTCATTTTGATGATAAATTTGATGTTTGACAACATCGCCTTGTGTTAGCGCAACTCCAGGCTCGTACGACATCACGTACCGATGAGAACGATTGTCCTGTAGGAGCGCTGCAACGTGGTGATTCACGTTCAGCGGGGACGATCGAGCTTGCAGGAGATTGGGGTATGACAATATTGGTATCAGAGCGCCCGGTTCACTTCCTCGAACTTTGTCCTTTGGTTCATCATAAACTCTAAATAGCTTTTACGTGTCATTTAGCTCTTGGCTCTACTCGGTGCCGTATTAGATGTTTCATGCAATAAGTCTACATATTTATTGGTTGAGGGTGCATGTTGTTTTTTGTTGCGTTACTTTTGTTGGCTTTTGGTAGATTGCTTAGCATCGTTGGGCATTTTTACATTCATGCAGCAAGTTGTGTGGCATTATTATATTTATACAACAAGTTGAGAGGTGTGTCGTTGCGGTGGTTTGGCTTATCATTCAGGGAGATTTATGGTTGCATCAGTGGTTCAGTTGGTTGTCAGACGAGATTGGTTATGTGACATGTTGTGAGTAGAAGCATCGGATGAGGATGGATCATTGCATGAGTTGCTCGTGTAGCAAATGCGTTGGATGGAGTTTGATTTTTGGCTGGGTATATCACAGAGAGCTTTGGCTGAGCAGGTTTGAGTTGGCTTGGGGATATCAGGATAGCGTTGCACGAGTTGCTCGTACAACAAATATGAGGAACAGTTGGGTATTGGGTTGGATTACTTAGAAGAGATCGTTGCACGGGTCGCTCGTGTAGCAAAAATATCGGACGGTTTGAGAATAGTTGGAAGTATCGAGAATGGAACATGGCATATGTTGCATAGTTGATTGATAAGATGGTTCATGCGTTGGCTGAGTTACGTGTCAGACTTAAGTTGGGGATGGCAGGATCACGCATAAGGGATGGTTCAAACAGATCTTAGATCAGTGCAAAGACGGGTGACATGAGGAGTGACTTGATTCTGAGTAGTATATGGTATATCACATAGTTAAGTGATATTGGAATATTTTGGTTAGACATCAATGAAATTGCCGCAACAGATACGGATAACAGGAATATAAGTTGGTTGGTGCACATCGACTGAGTTAGAAAATGGAACATGGAGCAAGCGAATGTTGAGTTACGATCGACAGGATCACCCCGGAATAAGTCAGTTTGGAATAGATGTTCGTCAACACATAGTAAGCGCTAGAGCGACTCTACTTTCAAGTGGTATATGGTGCAATAAGAATTTGACCTAGGTATTCTACGTTATACTTGAGCGATCAAGAATGGACTTGTGCAAATAAAAGTATCGTTGGACTTGAGTGATGGACGAGAACATAATCAGCAATGAAAAAGAGTATTTAGAATTTGAAAGATTGATGTGGACCAAGTATTGAAAACAAGTTGAGATCGATCAGATAAAAAGCTGAATATCAGAGTTCGCTTGCACGATTTAGAAGTTTGGTGGAGCATTCAAGAATACAAAGAGAGAGTTGAGCATAAGGAATAAACAGTTGGGATACGCTTGAGTGAGCGATGGGTGAATCGAAGGATAGCGAGCACGGACTACGAATTATGAAAACACGTTGGAGCTGTTGGTTAAGTAGTGAAACATGATTTGGTTTGGAGGGACAATGCAATGGATTCGTACGGACTTAAAGAATTTTGGATGTTGGCGCTCGAGAAGTTGGACTCATGGTTTAGCGGAAGTGAGATTTGGCGAAATGGTGCAACGATAGTGGAAGGATTCTTCGGAAGACATGAACGGGCATGAGACAAGTCTAGTTGATGTTAAGTCAGATTGGAAGTTAACACTTGCATTACTGAGGCGGATTGAGACAACAAGTAAAGGCAATATAGATTTGAAATTTATGTTAGAACCGTGCACGAGTCATTGAGAGTGTGTGGACTAATCAAAAAATAAAGAAATCAAGACGGGCTAAGGAATGGAACAAGAATAATAATTATGGCTGATGGGCTTTTGAAGATAGCTAAACGAGAGAGCAATGTTGGAGCAAAGTATTGTACTGCTCGAACAAGTTGGACGTGTGCTGTGAAGCTGGCATACAGATAAGAATTGGAGCAAGTCTATGGGTTCGAAAATTATTGCAAGTGGTAGTACGAGAAGTCGAACATGGCAGTTCAAAAAATTTGATGGATTCAGGGCAGAACGGTAGATTGATGAAAGACGGTTTCAACGAGCACAATTCTCGAATTGTGGCTTGGATAGATAGTAAGACTCTAGGTGATTAAACGACGTTTGGTTGAAGATTCGTCAGAGGTAGTGCATGAAGTTCTCGGAGTCAGAAGTTCGTTCAGATGGAATGGTTGGATTATGGCTCAGATTTACAGAGGAGATATAGCACGGTTCGTAGTAACTGTCAATCGTGATGACTTATAATTATCGAGCGTAGCTTTGGGACAGCTGACCCTAGTGACTTGACCGCCAGATCAGGGATGAATATTGTAGACCCATAGAATGACCCTTGCGGCAGCGCATTTGGGAATGCGTTGAGGGTGGATGTGAGTAGTGTGTGTTGGAGATTTGCCTTAGTGAATGAGTGTTGGATTTGAGAGATCCTTGGGATAGCCTTCAGCTGAAGATGCAGCCGAAAGATCAAAGCGATAGTGAAAACGACCTAAGTCAACTGATGAGATTTGGAGTCATAGATTTTTGAAGATAACATCGCCTCTGACTCGTCGTGCCCCGGAAGAGAATATCATTCATATGAATTAACGACTGTGAAACTAGCTTATGAAGTTAAAGTAGCGGCTCGTTCAGATCAAATTATTGCAATACTGGAAGGGACATATGTGACTCAGATCTACAAGATGCATTGGAACTTAGTCTGGGTTGTGTGCTCGTACAGAAGGCGAAGGTGATATCCTGTGCTTCGAGGCAGTGGAAGCAGTGCGAAGAACTATTCCATGTGCG
Source organism: Iris macrosiphon (assembly GCA_036927795.1). NCBI lineage: Eukaryota > Viridiplantae > Streptophyta > Magnoliopsida > Asparagales > Iridaceae > Iris > Iris macrosiphon. The sequence goes on from JAYESA010000015.1 coordinate 11,036,122, forward strand.
ACCTAGGAATTGTGGCGACTGTATCCACATTGAAATCATAGTGACACTATCCTTATGGCGTGGTGGTGAAATATTCGTGGATCACATGAACCTCAATATAGATGTTCATCCAGTGAGGTATTGAGATTGAGGAATAGGTGTTGGGCTGAGATGATCTAAGAGCATAGTTTGATATTTGGGTAAGTCTCCTAGCTAGGGTAGTATCAGTTATGATGATCGTTCGGAGCATGAGATAATATTTGGAGACGGTGCTTGCAGAATATTGTGCGAATGGAGTCATGCTAGATTTTGGTTAGTTGAGTTTGGATGGTGCTAGTGTGGATTCAGAAATAGTTGGATGAATTAAGTTGGAATATCAACTGATTCGAGTCAGGTGGGACGATCGTCAGTGAAAAATCATCGTATTTGAGAATAGTACTTGTGCGAATGAGTTATGGAATAAACGTCAAGATTGGTTCAATTGGGAGTAAAGCGAATGAATGTCTCGGACATAAAGATACCCTTGTAACTTGTCCAAATTCGCTATCGCTAATCTCGGCTGAATTGCATGTATTTCAGGGACGCCTTAAATTTGTGTATGATCCAAACTAAGCGATTTGAGAAATTCGTATTGAGCTGCAAGGAGGATGTGGGAATATAGAATTTATACAAGCGTTCAGCACGACTGAGATACTGAGTCTCGATCAAGAGAATGTGAGTTGCGTGGAGCAGAGTTATGAATTGGGCAAGCGGCATGTGATAAGGAATGGATACTGGTTTGGTTCAAGGACGAACCTGATTCTATGTGGTATATTATGTAATGCCCCGCAACCGCACGGTGTATTACGCTGAGTCAGATTGAATAAAGCAATAGCTGGTTATATTTTGATTGGTTGGATTTGGGAGCAAGTATTGATTTGAGTCAGTTTTATGTGCAGATCGTTAGCGGAGTTCGATGGAATCAGATGTTCGTTCAGAGCAGTACCGGGATAGCAGGATTTAGAGCGATAATGTCATCTTCCTAAGTCCGATCGGTCGAATGATTTGGAGAGCACGACCTGCTCGCATGGTCATACCAATTGAGTAGATTGTGCTTTGCATCAGACCACTGGTTCAAGGGATCGGCCATAACGGCAAGGCATGGTGCTTAACGGAATCAGACTTGGTGAGTGGGCTCTGTCCCTTCTCCTCTACTCTTTCATGCCTAATAATATGGAACACACATAATGGCTTGAACACTTGGACTGGAACTTGAAAATTACTGCACTGTGACGTACATAGAGTATGTGTCATTTGGTTGGATATGATTTGTGGCTTGAGTTGGTTTTGCATTAGGCAATTGGAGCTTGAGTAGACAGTTGGAGCTTGAGTGGATCATCTTAGTTGGAATATCGATGCACTTCGGTGGGCGAGCGAGCGTGCATCCGTGCACAAGTATCAGTTGGGCACTTTGTCAAGCAAAGCGTGCAGTTGTGGTTCAAAATCGGACAACTGCATCGGTAAGGGCCTTGTGCCACTGTTGGGGCATTGTGACACGGAGTTTTCTAAGCGAGGGGTGTTACACCAATTGGAGCATTGTGTCAAAGAGGCATAGTGCCTATGGGGTTAACTTGAGATGATGCCTTGGGATATAAGTTGGAGAATGGTTATGGATAGTTGGTTGGATTGAGGCGAGTATCGTTTAGTAGGACGAGAATGTTCGATTCTCTTGTCATACCTACTTGGTGTCTGCATCGGTCACAGACAACCTATTGCGCACAGGGTTTGGTTTCCTTGAACGGGATAGGCTCCGGGGCACCGGGACCGTTCGATACGACCATGCGGGCCATGGAGGAGATAATGGTAACGTGCTTTGGACGCGGTACCGGCAGTTCGATACGACCATGCGGGCTAGCTACTCAGTCTGGATCGGGTAGAACTGTAGTTGATTAGTCCTTTATGGCTTGGTCAGTGACTTCATATAGATAAGAGTTGGTTTGCTTTGCTTGGGTTTGCTTTGTGCTTTTTGTGTAGGCGGCGGCCATCTTGCCTCGGCAAGAGTGTGCATATCGAAGATTGGATTATAAGGCTTGGATTGTGGCTTGGTTTGAGCATTGATATTGAGGCTTGGTTTGAGGATGGATATTGAGGCTTGGATTGTGGTTCGATAGGTTCACGCCTTGCTTGGGTTTTAGTAGGACGGTTTGCATGCTAGTTTTCTTTTGAGTTGGATATATCTGCTTGTATATAGACTTGAGTTGAATGCTTACATGTTTAACCTACTTTACAGTTTTTCTTAACATATCATACCTCTGCCATGAAAAGAATCTTGGATTCAAGTAGAAAGATCACCATATAATTGTTTGCATTCACTATTTTACTTAGTGTCGGTTTAGACGAGAGTGGGTTACCCCGCTCACTAGTACGGCTGTGTACTGATCCATATTTGTAGGTATTATTTCAGGTATGCAGGAGTAGTGGCGTTGCTTAGATATACGGGACATGATGTATGAACGGTAAGTACCTTTGTGGGCTAGAGAAAGAGAAAGAGTGTTGCATCGCCTTTGTGGCATTTTTATTTGGACCCTATCGAGAGCTTCACTGTGTATACTCTGATGTGTGCTTGGTACACAATGCTTGACTTTCGCTACAAATTGGTTGTTTCGATGATAACTTTGATGTTTGACAATATCTTCTTGTGTGAACGCAACTCCAGGCTTATATGACATCATGTCCCGATGAGAACGATTATCCTGCGGGAGCGCTGCAACGTGTGATTCACGTTCAGCGGGGACGATCGAGCTAGTAGGAGATTGGGGCATGATAATCCCTACCCCCCACCGGCTCCCCCACAGTCCCCCTTGTCACGCCCCAGTCCCAAAATGCCGAGGGACTGGAGATGCGTGACAATGGCCAGCAGTACACACCGATGGATAACCCAATTTAATGGAGCCATCAGGGCGTACTTAAGCTGTAACGAAGGTCTACTACAACAAAATACACTAATCTCATCCATAGAGATAAAGAAATAAACTGCATAATGAAATGGAAATAAGTAGCAACAATAAGTTAGTCGGGAAAATAATCCGACTTAGGTCTGAATACCCTGGCTCAATAGGCCAGGAACAAAAGAGATAAACATAAGTAAATACTGAGTACGGGAACAGGTACTCAGGAGAAGTCTTCGGCAGTCACCTCGTCTTCAGGGTTCAGTTCTGCTCCAGCAATAGCTTCAGCTCCGGTCCCGTATACCTCGGGATACTGCTCCTCAGCTAAACCTGGGGACATAATCCATTCCAGGTCCTCAATGGACATAGCAAGGCACAAAATAAAATAAGCCAAATAAATGCAGTGCAATTAAATTAATTAAAACAGCAGGGTAAACTATGTAACCATCTATGTGATATGCAAATGAGAGCAACACTAGTACTCAGGCTGAGACCGCTACAAGCTCTGTGTCGGGGAGCCGGTAGCAGTAATAACACGTAAAGGGTCTAGCTCTGTTGGAGAGTCTACAACCTCACAATAATAGTAGATATATATATATAACAGCATGTAGCCTGTGTGTCTCTCCCCACCCAATGTAATCACGCAAACCATGACCATAATGTCTCATGTCCATGTCAGCGGGATTATATCTAATGCAACAAGTCATACTGTCTATAAATAAATGTCTCTGTCAAGTCCTGTATCCTATACAGAATCACCACGAATATCTCAGAAAGATTTTGTCCATGATAGTGTCAAGTGTCCTGGGTTGTAGAGTACTTGATAGGTCAAGTACAAGAGTAAGGGAATCGTAAATCCATCTCTAAATGACGAACCCAACACCGCGTACGGTGTTGGCACCCGACTATGATCGGACACTAGGTACGTCATGCGTTTCCTAGGTTAAGCAGTTTAAACAAGTTTATATGAATTTACACAAGACATCCAACAAAGTATTATTACAGGAATTATGAAAATAAAGACTGCAAGTTTGGCAAGGTGCACTTGCTTGATGTTTGGATTCCACTAAGGTCCTGGTTTTGGAAATTTCCAGAGTTGTCTCCGAAAGCTGAAATAAACAGTACCATCACGCTCAGAAAATGTCAAATAGCTAGGAACGCCTGTCCTTGGGTCCAATTTGGAGACAAGGGCAAAAACGGCAATTTCGGACCAAAACGGGGTCCACCGGTGGGCCCGCTTTGCACCAAAAAACGTGTCAGGGTCAACGGTCTCCAAATTCACCAAACTTAGTGTCAACTGGTCAGGAACGCTGATACGAACCCAACGGAACTTTCAGATTTGAATACTGATGAGCCGATCACGAAATCGCCCGTCGAGTGGGGCCTGTGGGGCCCACGACATGCGATTTCGTCAACGTTCTCAGAATCGAACCAAACTTGACCCACAGGACCAGCATATCGCTACGAGTACGATGGATAAAGTTTCGTCTCGATCCGACGTGTGTGCACGAAGTTAGGGTAAATTGCAGAAAGGGCGGATACGGGGCGATGTCCGCGGATACGCGTTGATTCCGGTGTGCACGCACACCCGAATCAGCTTCCGCGAAATCCCACACGTCCGTATCAACGACGCGCACGTATCTGTGAAGACCGCACGCGACCAAGTCGTCCCGTTTGGCGGGGCGTACTCAGTTCCGGGGTGAAACAGGGTCTGGTTTGTTCCTGTTTTTGGATCGCAGTGTGCGATCACCACAGGACGCGATGCCCCGAACGGTTTATCCGGGCACCGAGAGGGTCATACAGGCTTTGCATAGAAATTTACAGAATCGAAATCGGAGATACAGGGTGCAAGATACGAGTACCTGAAGGGGACCTGAAAAATCGGGGTTCGGGTTGTGTCCGACACGTGTCGGATACCGAATTGAAAACTAGGGTTAGGGTTTGGGTTCACTGGCCGGCGGCGGGGACGGCGGCTGGGGTGGCGCTGAGGAGGAGGAGGCCGACCGGAGGGCTCGGGCGGCGCCGGCGAGGCTGGGCGGAGGCGGCGCAGGGGCCGGAGGCGGCCGGAGCGGCTGGAGCTGGTGCCGCTGCTGTGTCGGGGAGAGGAAGGAAGGAAGAAGGAGGGGCTGGGGGCTGGGCTAGGCTGGGAGGAGGAGGTCCGGGCGGGCACGGCGGGGAGGTCAGCCGGAGTCGGGCAGTGGCGCACGGCGGCGAGGAGGTCTAGGGTTTGGGGAGATGAGGGAGGAGGAGGTCGGGGTAGTGGTTTTATAGGCTGGGGGCGGGGGTGAGGCCGAGGTCGGGGCGACGTGGGCCGAGGGAGTCGGCCGAGGGGAGCGTGGGGCGGGGGTCGTGGCCGACGGGCGCGCGGCGGGCGGCGGAAATTTCGGGGCGGCGTGGGGGGGGACAGGGGAGATGGGGTATGCGGGTCGGGTCGGGCGCGGATCCGGGCTGGGCGGACCCGCCCGACCCGCTAGGTTAGGCTGGGGCTGGGCTGCTAATGGGCTCGGCCCACTGGGCCGGGCCGGGCCCCTAAAAATAATAATAATACAGTAATAATAATAAAAATAATAATAATAATAATAATAATTAATAATTTAATTAGGAAAATAGTTTTTTGGCTTTTAAAAATATGTCTGAAGCCCAATAAAATCTCAGAAAATTACCCTAAGTCCGGTTTTCTATTTTACACCATAAAATCATATTTTCATTATATTTTAATATTATTTATTAGCAATTAAAAATCCTACAATCACCATAGCACATATTGTAAATTCCTGAAAATTGCAGAAAAATTCCCCAAATTAATTTTTTTAAAAATCTGAAAATTTTGGGTGTTTACAATCTACCCCCCTTAAGAGGATTGCGTCCTCGCAATCGAAGGGTAAACTATAAAGGCACGATTTTACAGAATAAAAGAATGCTTAGTTTTTACCTGCATCTGCAAATAAGTGTGGATAACGTTGGCGCATGGTATCCTCTCGTTCCCAGGTCGATTCGCCAGGAGAGTGTTATTTCCAAGCTACTCGAACCAGCCTGATTGTCTGCCCTCGCAGTGTCTTCTCACTGGTGTCGAGTATACCCACTGGTGCTCTTCGTATCTCAGGCTAGGTCCCACCGAAATCTCAGAATGATCAACTATATGACTTGGGTCCGTCACGTATCTCCTCAGTTGTGAGACGTGGAATACATCATGCACTCCCTCTAAGGATGGAGGTAATGCAAGACGGTAAGCCACTTCACCAATGCGCTCCAAGATATCAAATGGCCCAATGTACCTTGGGCTTAACTTGCCTCTGCTGCCAAATTTGATAGTACCTCTAGTGGACGAGATCCTCAAAAATACATGCTCTCCTTCCTTGAACTCCAGGGGACGTCTGTGTGCATCTTCCCAATGCTTCTGTCTATCCTGGGCTGCACGGAGATGGTTCTAAATCTGTCTTACTTTCTCCACTGTCTCCGTTAACAACTCTGGACCCAGTATTTGACGTTCGCCAACGTCGCTCCAGCATATTGGCGATCTGCACTTCCTTCCGTACAACGCCTCGAAAGCTGCCATCTGAATGCTTGCCTGATAGCTGTTATTGTAGGAGAACTCCACTAAGTGCAGATGATCTTCCCAAGATCCTCCAAAGTCCAGTATACATGATCGCAGCATATCTTCCAGGATCTGAATTGTGCGCTCTGATTGGCCATCTGTCTGGGGATGATAAGCAGTACTGAACTTGAGTCTGGTGCCGAGACTCTCTTGCATGCTTCGCCAGAAGTGAGATATAAATCTTGAGTCTCGATCTGATACAATACTAACCGGCACTCCATGTAATTTTATGATCTGTCGCATATACATGTCGGCTAGTACTTCCGTGGATTGTCCGACTCTGAATGGCAAGAAGTGAGCCGACTTAGTGAGCCGATCCACGATGACCCATACTGCATCCTTTCCACTAGGGCTTCTTGGAAATCCAGTGACGAAGTCCATGGTAATATGCTCCCACTTCCATTCAGGGATGGGAAGTGGCTGCAACATACCTGCAGTCCTTTGGTGCTCGGCCTTCACCTGCTGGCAGACTAAGCATTTTGCCACAAATCGGGCAATCTCTCTTTTCATTCCATGCCACCAGTAATATTGTCTTAAGTCCCGGTACATCTTGGTTCCTCCTGGATGAACCGAGTATATGGAGCTATGTGCTTCTGTCATCAACTCCTGCCTTAATTCTCCATTCGGAATATATAGGCGATTTCCGCACCTTAATGTCCCGTCCTCGTGGATGTGAAGTCCCATTTGCATGCCTGCTTCGGTTCTTTCTTTCAGCCTTCGGAATCTGGCATCATTAGGAAAAGCTTTTTTGATTCTCTCCACCAGCGATGACTTAACTTCGAGGTTAGCCAGCAAACCATTTTGTCCAGGTAAAACAACCTCTATCTGAAGATCTTGCAAGTCTTGTAATAGCTGAGGCTGCTCCGTTAAGAAATAAGCCGAGGGTTTTCTGCTGAGGGCGTCGGCTACAACATTTGCTTTCCCCGGGTGGTACTGCAGATCGATGTCAAAGTCCACCATCAACTCAAGCCAACGCCTTTGACTCATGTTGAGCTCATTCTGTGTATAAACATACTTCAAGCTCTTATGATCAGTGAATATTTCGACCTTCTCTCCATACAGATAATGTCTCCAGATCTTCAATGCAAAAATCACTGCAGCTAGCTCCAGGTCGTGCGTTGGGTAATTCTTCTCGTGGACCTTCAGCTTTCTCGATGCATAAGCGATAACCTTGCCATGTTGCATCAAGACACAACCTAGTCCACTACCAGATGCATCACTATAAACAACAAAACCTCCTGACCCTGAGGGAAGAGTCAAGACTGGTGCTGTTGTTAGACGCCTCTTCAATTCTTCAAAGGCATTCTGGCATTCTTCCGTCCATATGAACTCCTGATCCTTCCGTGTCAGCTTAGTCATAGGTTCTGCGATCCTTGAAAAATTTTCTACGAACCGCCGGTAATACCCAGCAAGTCCAAGAAAACTTCTCACTTCCGCAACCGAGGTAGGGGTAGGCCAGGTTTCTATGGCAGTGACCTTCTCTGGGTCCACAGACAGTCCTTCACCCGAGATAATATGCCCTAAGAATGGTACCTTGTCCATACAGAACTCACATTTGCTGAGTTTGGCATACAGCTTCTCCCTTCTCAAAGTTTTCAGCACAATTCTAAGGTGTTCCTCGTGCTCTTCGTGGTTCTTGGAGTAGACTAGGATATCATCAATGAATACCACCACGAACTTATCCAAGTACTGATGGAAGACTCCGTTCATCAAACTCATAAATACAGCAGGTGCGTTGGTTAAACCAAACGACATTACTAGGAATTCATAATGTCCATATTTAGTTCTGAAGGTCGTCTTTGGGATATCTTCCTTCTTCACCCTAATCTGGTGATAACCGGATCTAAGGTCAATCTTTGAGAATACCCTAGCACCACTCAATTGGTCAAACAAGTCATCAATGCGTGGTAATGGGTACCGGTTCTTAACAGTTACAGCATTAAGGGCTCTGTAATCAATGCACAACCGTACAATTTCGTCCTTCTTGGGTACAAAAAGTATAGGTGCTCCCCAAGGTGAAACACTGGGCCGGATAAATCCTTTCTCCAAAAGGTCGTCAACTTGTGCTTTCAACTCCACTAACTCCTTAGGTGCTAGCCGATATACCAATGAAGTGATAGGTTCGGCTCCTGGAGTTAGGTCTATTTTGAATTCTATCTCCCGATCAGGTGGTAAACCTGGAAGATCGTCGAAAAATACGTCCACAAATTCCGTTATGACTCTTGGGTAACTTGAATCTTCTTCTACAGTCAATACCCTAAGAGTTGGCTGGACCCCTTGTTCTACAGCTCCTCTAAGAAATTCAAACTCAGGAAGGCTAGGGGGTCTAAATATCACTTTTCCAAGCCGGTAATCCAGTGTCGCATGGTACTGACTTAACCAGTCCATACCAAGTACAACATCGTAATCAGGCATAGAAAAGATCAAGAATTGGGTTCGCATCTCTCGGCCACAGACTACCACTGAACATGATCTACAAGTATCACTAACCGGGATAATTCCACCTCCCGTTAGAATTCTCTTCATCTTCGAGAGAGGTACGGTAGCTATTCTATGTGTAGCTACGAAGCTAGCAGCAATAAATGAATGCGAGGCTCCAGAATCAAATAATGCTACAGCAGGAATTGAAGCTACTAATATGGTACCTGCTATCACTTCGCCTGCAGTAGCTTCCTCAGTGACTGCTAGTGCATATGCCTGACCTCGTCCCTGAGCGGGACCCCTTTGCTGACGAGCTTGCTGGAACATTGCTGCCTGAGATGGTAGAGGTGGCCTGGCTCCTCCAGGCCCTGTCTGTGTTGCTCCCCCAGCTGGAAGAGCTGCAGGTGGAGCTGGCCGATTTGGAACTCCCTTCCGACGTTCCGAGCAGTCCTTTGAGAAGTGTTGTCCAGATCCGCAAACCAGGCAGAGCCCCAGTTTGCGTCTACATTCTTTTTCAATATGTCCTACCTTGCCGCAGTAATGGCAAGTAGGCAGGTTCTTAGTTGCTGCTCTTGGAGGCGGGCTCTTCTGGGGCCGTTTAGCAGATTCCCCTGGTGATGACTTGGACGGTGCGGAGGAGAAGGGACGTTTCAGGCTTGATTCCCTCCGAGTAACGCGCTCCAGCCGACGTGCTGCAGCTAGGACGTCGGAGTAAGATATGGGCGCGACCGATCCGATTAACTTCTGAAGCTCGAACCTGAGGCCATCAAAGAACTTCTCCGCCTTCTCTTCTTCAGTAGGAATTAAGGAAGGGGCGAAGCGGCTCAGGCGAATGAATTCGGCGTTATATTCCTCCACCGTCATGTTGCCCTGGATCAGGCGGTTGAATCTGTCTCAGAGTTCTGACCGAGCCACAGCAGGGATGTACATTTCCTGGAAGAGTCTGGAGAACTCCTCCCAGGTAACCTGATCATGTCCGAGCCTTCTTTCTTCGGACAGCCACCAATGATGCGCGTTGTCCGTCAGTTGCATCCTGACGGCAGTCATCCATTTGTCCCTTGTTAGTTCAGCGGCCTCCAACTGATGCTGCGTGTTTGTAAGCCATTCATGCACTTCAGTTGGTCCTTCCTTGCCCGAGAAGGTACGGGGCTTGAGTTGACAGAAATCTGTGATAGATCCCGTCGCTAGCCGCCTATCTGGTGGATTTGTATGTTCCAATGCTGCGACTAGGTTGTTCCTTAGGTTCTCGGCCTCATGACGTTGGGTCTCCTGTTGGATCTGTTGTTGTGCCTGCATCATGGCGTAGAACATCTGGAACATTTGCTGTCCGTCCATTGCCTGTCCTGGGGGAAAGACAGGCATCGTAGGAGGGAACTGGGGAGGAGGCGGGATGTCATCACGCCTGAACCTGGAACTTGGCTGGCCAGTTTGATTGCTCTGAGAGGACTATCCTCTGGTATCTGGCGTCGTTTCAGCTTCGCAGGTAACCCCCGCTTCAGGCGGTGTACCCAAGGGGGTCTCGTCACCACTTCTGGGATCCATAACTCTGCATCAAAAGAAAATAATGAGAACGCACAGAGAAATCAAAACAGGATGCAATTCAAGCAATTTAATTGAATTCGACATAGAGTTCAAAAACGATTCAATCAATGGATGAGATCCTATAACCTATCTTATTGCAGGCCTGTCCGGTCCCTAAGTTAAAACCGAACAATTTAGTTTAGACCTGCATGGGCCACCATAAAAACTATGTCACGCCCCAGTCCCAAAATGCCGAGGGACTGGAGATGCGTGGCAATGGCCAGCAGTACACACCGATGGATAACCCAATTTAATGGAGCCATCAGGGCGTACTTAAGCTGTAACGAAGGTCTACTACAACAAAACACACTAATCTCATCCATAGAGATAAAGAAATAAACTGCATAATGAAATGGAAATAAGTAGCAACAACAAGTTAGTCGGAAAAACAACCGACTTAGGTCTGAATACCCTGGCTCAATAGGCCAGGAACAAAAGAGAGAAACATAAGTAAATACTGAGTACGGGAACAGGTACTCAGGAGAAGTCTTCGGCAGTCACCTCGTCTTCAGGGTTCAGTTCTGCTCCAGCAATAGCTTCAGCTCCGGTCCCGTATACCTCGGGATACTGCTCCTCAGCTAAACCTGGGGACATAATCCATTCCAGGTCCTCAGTGGATATAGCAAGGCACAAAATAAAACAAGACAAATAAATGCAGTGCAATTAAATTAATTAAAACAACAGGGTAAACTATGTAACCATCTATGTGATATGCAAATGAGAGCAACACTAGTACTCAGGCTGAGACCGCTACAAGCTCTGTGTCGGGGAGCCGGTAGCAGTAATAACACGTAAAGGGTCTAGCTCTGCTGGAGAGTCTACAACCTCACAATAATAGTAGATATATATATATATAACAGCCTGTAGCCAGTATGTCTCTCCCCACCCAATGTAATCACGCAAACCATGACCATAACGTCTCATGTCCATGTCAGCGGGATTATATCTAATGCAACAAGTCATACTGTCTATAAATAAATGTCTCTGTCAAGTCCTGTATCCTATACAGAATCACCAAGAATATCTCAGGAAGATTCTGTCCATGATAGTTTCAAGTGTCCTGGGTTGTAGAGTACTTGATAGGTCAAGTACAAGAGTAAGGGAATCGTAAATCCATCTCTAAATGACGAACCCAACACCGCGTACGGTGTTGGCACCCGACTATGATCGGACACTAGGTACGTCACGCGTTTTCTAGGTTAAGCAGTTTAAACAAGTTTATATGAATTTACACAAGACATCCAACAAAGTATTATTACAGGAATTATGAAAATAAAGACTGCAAGTTTGGCAAGGTGCACTTGCCTGATGTTTGGATTCCACTAAGGTCCTGGTTTCAGAAATTTCCAGAGTTGTCTCCGAAAGCTGAAATAAACAGTACCATCACGCTCAGAAGATGTCAAATAGCTAGGAACGCCTGTCCTTGGGTCCAATTTGGAGACAAGGGCAAAAACGGCAATTTCGGACCAAAACGGGATCCACCGGTGGGCCCGCTTTGCACCAAAAAACGTGTCAGGGTCAACGGTCTCCAAATTCACCAAACTTAGTGTCAACTGGTCAGGAACGCTGATACGAACCCAACGGAACTTTCAGATTTGAATTTTGATGAGCCGATCACGAAATCGCCCGTCGAGTGGGGCCTGTGGGGCCCACGACACGTGATTTCGTCAACGTTCTCAGAATCGAACCAAACTTGACCCACAGGACCAGCATATCACTACGAGTACGATGGATTAAGTTTCGTCTCGATCCGACGTGTGTGCACGAAGTTAGGATAAATTGCAGAAAGGGCGAATACGGGGCGATATCCGCGGATACGCGTTGATTCCGGTGTGCACGCACACCCGAATCAGCTTCCGCAAAATCCCACACGTCCGTATCAACGACGCGCACATATCTGTGAAGACCGCACGCGACCAAGTCGTCCCGTTTGGCGGAGCGTACTCAGTTCCGGGGTGAAACAGGGTCTGGTTTGTTTCTGTTTTTGGATCGCGGTGTGCGATCACCACAGGACGCGATGCCCCGAGCGGTTTATCCGGGCACCGAGAGGGTCATACAGGCTTTGCGTAGAAATTTACAGAATCGAAATCGGAGATACAGGGTGCAAGATACGAGTACCTGAAGGGGACCTGAAAAACCGGGGTTCGGGTTGTGTCCGACACGTGTCGGATACCGAATTGAAAACTAGGGTTAGGGTTTGGGTTCACTGGCCGGCGGCGGGAACGGCGGCTGGGGTGGCGCTGAGGCGGAGGAGGCCGGACGGAGGGCTCGGGCGGCGCCGGCGAGGCTGGGCGGAGGCGGCGCAGGGGCCGGAGGCGGCCGGAGCGGCTGGAGCTGGTGCCGCTGCTGTGTCGGGGAGAGGAAGGGAGGAAGAAGGAGGGGCTGGGGGCTGGGCTAGGCTGGGAGGAGGAGGTCCGGGCGGGCACGGCGGGGAGATCGGCCGGAGTCGGGCGGTGGCGCACGGCGGCGAGGAGGTCTAGGGTTTGGGGAGATGAGGGAGGAGGAGGTCGGGGTAGGGGTTTTATAGGCTGGGGGCGGGGGTGAGGCCGAGGTCGGGGCGACGTGGGCCGAGGGAGTCGGCCGAGGGGAGCGTGGGGCGGGGGTCGTGGCCGACGGGCGCGCGGCGGGCGGCGGAAATTTCGGGGCGGCGTGGGGGGGGGGACAGGGGAGATGGGGTATGCTGGTCGGGTCGGGCGCGGATCCGGGCTGGGCGGACCCGCCCGACCCGCTAGGTTAGGCTGGGGCTGGGCTGCTAATGGGCTCGGCCCACTGGGCCGGGCCGGGCCCCTAAAAATAATAACAATACAGTAATAATAATAAAAATAATAATAATAATAATTAATAATTTAATTAGGAAAATAGTTTTTTGGCTTTTAAAAATAGGTCTGAAGCCCAATAAAATCCCAGAAAATTATCCTAAGTCCGATTTTCTATTTTACACCATAAAATTATATTTTTATCACATTTTAATATTATTTATTAGCAATTAAAAATCCTACAATCACCACAGCACATATTGTAAATTCCTGAAAATTGCAGAAAAATTCCCAAAATTGATTTTTTTTAAAATCTGAAAATTTTTGGTGTTTACACTCCTACTCCGGCGGACCCCCCGAGTGCCCTCCTCCCGCATGGCTCCTCCCTTCTGACGTGGCTCCTCCCCTCCGACGACCTCGGGCTTCTCCTCCTCCTTATTTAGGTAAACCCTAACCCGATCTCTCTCTCTTTCTCACAGATGCAGACACGACATGACACTGACACAAACATGACACACTGTCACGCCCCAGTCCTAAAATACCGAGGGACCGGACGCGTGGCAATGGCCAGCAGCACACACCGATGGACAAACCCAATTTAATGGATCCATCGGGGCATGCTTAAGCTGTAATATGAGAATATGTAGGTTCAATGATACAAGTCACAGTCTAAGCTAATCTCATCCACAACAGATAATCACATATCAAATGCAAGAATAATGCAAATAGGAATAACTAACAAATCTCAATAAAAGTGTCTCGGAGAACAATCCGAGAATAAGTCTGATACATCAATGCAATAGACTGGAAATAAAGGAACTGGAAATAGAAATAAATGAGTATCACCAGGCAATACCCAGGAGAAGTCCTCTAGCACAATCCCGTCCTCAGGTGTCGGTACAGCTCCTGTATCAACTCCTGTATCTGCTCCTGCTAATGCTCCTGTACTGTATAACTCTAGGTGGATCTCCTCTGCTAGTCCTGGGGACAAAGTCCGGATCCAGGTCCTCAGGGGACAGCAAGGTACAGAAAATACAAGCCAAAATAAATGCAGTACAGCAGAGAATGAAATAAATAGGGTAAGCTATAACCATCTATGTGGATTGCGAGAGAGAACATCAAAAGTACTCAGGTTGAAACAACTACAAGCTCTGTGTAGGGGAGCCGGTAGCAGTGATATCATGAGGTGGTCTAGCTCAGCGGGAGACTGAGTAGCCGGCATAATATAGTCAACCTGTAGCCTGCGGGTCTCTCCAGCAATAGATGGAACAATAAGGGAATACTAAAATAACCAGCTAAGTGATATGCAAGATGAGAGCAGCACTAGAACTCAGGCTGAAGCATACTACAAGCTCTGTGTAGGGGAGCCGGTAGCAGCAGTAATAATGAGTAATGGGCCAAGCTCGGGCTTCAGAGTCTTGTGCCTCACGATAATAGGGGTGTATATATATATGATCAGCCTGTAGCCTGTGTGTCTCTCCCCACCCAATGTAATCACACGTCTCATGTCCATGACACGCACAATCATATCTAATGCACAAGTCATCTAATGTCTAGGGATATAATATCAATGTCAGGCCCTGTATCCTATACAGAATCACCACAAATATCTCGGAAAGATCCTGTCTCATGAACAGTGTCAAGTGTCCTGGGTCAAGTGTACTTGGTATGACAAGTACGGGAATATAAAGGGTCACGAATGTCCATCTCTAGATGACAATACACAACACCGCGTACGGTGTTGGCACCCGACTGATAATCGGACGCTAAGTACGTCACACGGTCCTAGGTTAAGCATGCACAGCACTATAAAGAAGCAAGAAAAATATGTAACAATACTGCAGAGTTTGGCAAGGTACACTTGCCCACTGATGCATAACTAAGTCAAGGAAATAAGTAGTAAAGACTGCAGGATTTGGCAAGGTACACTTGCCTGGGGTCCTGGCTCCAACTGTAGCTCTGGTCTCAGTGTGATCTGCAGGTACTACTCCGGTTGCTGAAATAAATATTACCATTAGATTCAAAAAATATCAAATAGCTAAAAACGCCTGTACTTGAGTCCAATTTGGACACAGGGGCAAAAAGGTCATTTCCGGGCCAAAGCGGGGTCCACATGTGGGCCACTTTGCACCGAAAAGCGCATCAGGGTCAAAGGTCTCCAAATTCTGCAAACTCAGCGTCTACAAGTCAGGAACGATGATACGAACCCAACGGAACTTCCAGAATTGGATTCCGATGAGCCGATCATAAAATCGCCTGTCGAACGGGGCCTGTGGGGCCCACGACACGCGATTTCGTCAACGTTCTCAGAATCGAACCAAACTTGGGTTACAGGACCAGCGTATCGCTACGAGTCCGATGGCGCAAGTTTCGTCTCGATCCGACGTGTGTACACAAATTTAGGGCGTGTTCCAGAAAGGTCGGATACGGGATGTCGTCGGCGGATACGCGTTGATTCCGGTGTGCACGCACATCCAAATCAACTTCCGCGAAATCCTACACATCCGTATCGACGACGCGCACGTATCTGTGAAGACCGCGCGCGACCAAGTCGTCCCGTTTGGCGGGACGTACTCAGTTCCGGGGTGAAACGGGGTGTTGGTTTTCCTGTTTTTGGATCGCGGTGTACGATCACCACAGGACGCGATGCGCCGAGCGAGTTGCACGGGCACCGAGGGGGTCATATAGGCTTCGAGATAAAACTGACAGAATCAAAAATGGGATTACGAGGAGAGAGAAATGGTTACCTGAACAGGGCCCCGTGAATCTGATTTCCTGTGTCCGAGACGTGTCCGAGTCTCCTTCGTGTCCTGCGTGCACTGTGTCCGTCTCCGTGTGCACTGTGACCGTCTTAGGGTTAGGTTTAGGGCACGATGCCGGAGTGGGGAGGTTGCTGGCGGCCGGAGGGAGGCCGGAGGTTAGGGTTCAGGCTATGGGAGAGTCGACTGTGGGCTGGGCGGAGGAGAGGGGATGTTCGTGGCGGAGGTGGTTGTGGAGGCGCGGGGGTTTGATGGTGGTGGTGCTGGGGATTCTGGAGGCGGAGACAGAGGCGTCGTGGGGGGAAGTTAGGTCGGTGGTCGGGTCGAGCGGGGCTGAGGAAGGAGGTGGTCGAAGTCGGGGAGGAAGGTGATGGGGAAGTCGAGGGCTGATCGACGAGGAGGCGGGAAGGAGGAAGATGGCTGGGCGGAGGGTTCTGCGTGGCAGGGGAGAGGGGAGACGACGGGGAGGAGATAGGCGGAGAGGGGCTACGGGGGATTCCGGCAGGCTGAGAGGGCTGTGTTAGGGTTAGGGTTAGGTTATAATTATTGTTAATTAGGAATTAGGGATTTGGGGGAGAAATTGGGGAATTAGGGTTTCCTTTTTCTTTTCTTTGTAGAGAAAACTTAGGAAAATAGGTATTTATACATACAAAAATTAGAATAGGGTTAGACCTAGGATTCGGGCTGGGTCAACGGGTCAACGCTCCTTGGGCTGGGCTTCGGCTCTCATGGGGATGTCGGGCGTTGGCACGGATTAAATTCGGTTTAATTTCTAAATTGGTTTCTAGGGCTTTAAACGGGTTTCCGGAGTCCAATAAATTCACGGAAAATTACCCTATGTCCGGTTTTCCATTTTACACCATAAAATATTATTTTTATAATATTTTGGTAGGAATTAACCGCAATTAAAAATCCTGGAATCAACAAAGGCCTAGGTCACGATTCCCGAAAATTCAGATAATTTGGGGAAAAATCCAAATTTAAAATTCTGAAAATCAGAGGGCTTACAATCTACCCAACTTATAAAAATTTCGTCCTCGAAATTAAAATAGAGTAGGGTTCAAAGAATTCCTCTCAAGTAACCATTGCGGTCTCTACCCAACTTAGATTTTACCCATCTATCATCTAAGGCTATATATCTAAGAAAGCTATGCCCCAACTTATTGAATTATGTTATTGAATCCTCAAGTATTTAACACCCAACATACCACCTATGGTATTCCCTTAATCATATATAAAAGGGTCATTAATAATGCAATTGGCCTATGGGGTATATCTCGTACTGTCTATATATCAAACTTATACCAGGCACGAGGTTTGTCTTTCCGAAATAAGGGAAGACAGAGATCATTAATAAGGAGTTCAAGGGAATGGTAATATAATACAAGTACGAGGTTCAAGGAGATTATAGAATTCAAAAAAATAGGAGAGTGGTCAGGGCAGTTTGTGGATTGAAATCCTATTGGTAAAATCATATTCGTATGCTCGTATTAGTACAGTTATGTAACTGATACGATATGCTCAGACATATCTAGAGGGCAAGTATACTAGTCAACTATATATCTCAATCCACGTAAAGTAATCGTGCGAACAGGCGAACCAAAATGCACTAAGGTTGATCAGACCGTAGTACACTGATTCTGATTAGACAATTGTATTAGTGTGTCGACCCAATAATACATATGTCATGAACAAGCTCGATAAAAGGATAAGCTTGCAAAACTAGGCTATATTAGCAGCATAAGTCAAGGTAGTACAACAAATATGAGTACGCTAGATGATGAGGGAAGGAGGTACAACTTAACTCAAGTTCACAAAACAATCACAAGATAAGCACAATCACAAAAGACTCTATGATCTCTACTATTTATCAATTATAAAAACATTCTAGGTTATAAATTATTAGCAAGTTCAAAATTACATAGGTTAGGGCTGGGGTTACGAACCAATAGGCACGAGATAAAACAAATTGATAAACCGATAACTACGACAAATTATGCGCATTAGCTACTCCATGGGTCTGCGCATCTTCCAAAGTCATCGCTGGAGCTTGTTCACGTTCTTGCAGTTGATTCCTCTGCTGCTGTTGAGCCTGCTGGAAGAGTGTTGCTTGTGGTGCCAGGGGTGGCCTCGGCTGATTCCCTCCTGGGACTGGTGGTATGACTCCTTCAACTTCCGTTTGCGGTGCTCCCAATGCTGGATGGGCTGGCCTTGGTACTGGTAACGCTTGTTGGTTAACCACTGGTGCTCTTTTTCGACGCTCAGGGCATTCTCTTAATAAATGTTGATTGGATCCGCAAACTATGCATAACCTCTTCTTTCGTCTGCACTCGTCCTCAGTATGGCCTCGCTTGCGACAATATGGACAGACAGGTATTGCCTGTGGAGATGCTTCTGGTGGCTGGTGCATGTGAGACTTCTTTGTAACTTCTTCATGTGGTGCTCCGGTTGGTGCTGATATGGCTGGTTGTTGAATCATCAATGCTTTCTCTCGATGCTGAAGACAATCCTTGGCTAAGTGTTGACTGTTTCCGCAAATCAAGCATAATCCTAACTTGCGTCTGCATTCTTTTTGAATATGGCCTATCTTGCCACAGTAGTGACAAGTTGGAAGAACTAAGGCTCATGGTGCTGCTCTCGGTGGTGGATTCATCTGTGGTCGCTTTGCAGCTCTTTCCTGTTGTGCTTGGTCCGGTGCTGATGCATACGGCCGCTTCTGGCTGGACTCTATCCTTGTGTTGCACTCCATGGGTCGTGCTGTAGCAAGAACATTCTCGTCTAAGGTAGTTGTAGTGGGGCTGATTAATCTCCGTAGCTCCGAGCTAAATCTGTCGATGAACTTCTCCGCTTGGATTTGCTGGGCTTCTTCCTGAACCTTCTGTTGGGCTTGCATCATCGCATAGAACATGCAAAACATCTGTTGTTCGTCCATAGCCTGCCCTTGTGGAATGGTAGGCGTCGGTGGAGCCAACTGCGTCGATGGTGGAACGTCATCTTTCGGGATTCTCGAGGCATGCTGACTTGCTTGCTGTGATGATGGACCTTCACTAACTGGTGTCACTTCATCTCCGTTGGTTACCACATCATCTCGTGGTGATCTGGCAGGAGTCTCGTTGTTTGTTCGTGAATCCATAACTCTGCAACCAAAATAAACAATAAGAGGCGCACAAGAATCGGCAGGATGCGAGTCAAGAATTTAAATTCGAATCTGATATAGATATCAAGAACGTTTCAAGCAAGTGGATGAGATCCTAGAAACTTATCCTATTCTTATTGCAGGCTTGCTCGGTCCCTAAGTTGAAACCGAACAATTTAGTCGTTGACCTGCATGGGCCACCACAAAAACCATGTCACGCCCCAGTCCCAAAATACCGAGGGACCGGACGCGTGGCAATGGCCAGCAGCACACACCGATGGACAAACCCAATTTAATGGATCCATCGGGGCATGCTTAAGCTGTAATATGAGAATATGTAGGTTCAATGATACAAGTCACAGTCTAAGCTAATCTCATCCACAACAGATAATCACATATCAAATGCAAGAATAATGCAAATAGGAATAACTAACAAATCTCAATAAAAGTGTCTCGGAGAACAATCCGAGAACAAGTCTGATACATCAATGCAATAGACTGGAAATAAAGGAACTGGAAATAGAAATAAATGAGTATCACCAGGCAATACCCAGGAGAAGTCCTCTAGCACAATCCCGTCCTCAGGTGTCGGTACAGCTCCTGTATCAACTCCTGTATCTGCTCCTGCTAATGCTCCTGTACTGTATAACTCTAGGTGGATCTCCTCTGCTAGTCCTGGGGACAAAGTCCGGATCCAGGTCCTCAGGGGACAGCAAGGTAAAGAAAATACAAGCCAAAATAAATGCAGTGCAGCAGAGAATGAAATAAATAGGGTAAGCTATAACCATCTATGTGGATTGCGAGAGAGAACATCAAAAGTACTCAGGTTGAAACAACTACAAGCTCTGTGTAGGAGAGCCGGTAGCAGTGATATCATGAGGTGGTCTAGCTCAGCGGGAGACTGAGTAGCCGGCATAATATAGTCAACCTGTAGCCTGCGGGTCTCTCCAGCAATAGATGGAACAATAAGGGAATACTAAAATAACCAGCTAAGTGATATGCAAGATGAGAGCAGCACTAGAACTCAGGCTGAAGCATACTACAAGCTCTGTGTAGGGGAGCCGGTAGCAGCAGTAATAATGAGTAATGGGCCAAGCTCGGGCTTCAGAGTCTTGTGCCTCACGATAATAGGGGTGTATATATATATGATCAGCCTGTAGCCTGTGTGTCTCTCCCCACCCAATGTAATCACACGTCTCATGTCCATGACACGCACAATCATATCTAATGCACAAGTCATCTAATGTCTAGGGATATAATATCAATGTCAGGCCCTGTATCCTATACAGAATCACCACAAATATCTCGGGAAGATCCTGTCTCATGAACAGTGTCAAGTGTCCTGGGTCAAGTGTACTTGGTATGACAAGTACGGAAATATAAAGGGTCACGAATGTCCATCTCTAGATGACAATACACAACACCGCGTACGGTGTTGGCACCCGACTGATAATCGGACGCTAAGTACGTCACACGGTCCTAGGTTAAGCATGCACAGCACTATAAAGAAGCAAGAAAAATATGTAACAATACTGCAGAGTTTGGCAAGGTACACTTGCCCACTGATGCATAACTAAGTCAAGGAAATAAGTAGCAAAGACTGCAGGATTTGGCAAGGTACACTTGCCTGGGGTCCTGGCTCCAACTGTAGCTCTGGTCTCAGTGTGATCTACAGGTACTACTCCGGTTGCTGAAATAAACATTACCATTAGATTCAGAAAATATCAAATAGCTAAAAACGCCTGTACTTGAGTCCAATTTGGACACAGGGGCAAAAAGGTCATTTCCGGGCCAAAGCGGGGTCCACATGTGGGCCACTTTGCACCGAAAAGCGCGTCAGGGTCAAAGGTCTCCAAATTCCGCAAACTCAGCGTCTACAAGTCAGGAACGATGATACGAACCCAACGGAACTTCCAGAATTGGATTCCGATGAGCCGATCATAAAATCGCCTGTCGAACGGGGCCTGTGGGGCCCACGACACGCGATTTCGTCAACGTTCTCAGAATTGAACCAAACTTGGGTCACAGGACCAGCGTATCGCTACGAGTCCGATGGCGCAAGTTTCGTCTCGATCCGACGTGTGTACACAAATTTAGGGCGTATTCCAGAAAGGTCGGATACGGGATGTCGTCGGCGGATACGCGTTGATTCCGGTGTGCACGCACATCCAAATCAACTTCCGTGAAATCCTACACGTCCGTATAGACGACGCGCACGTATCTGTGAAGACCGCGCGTGACCAAGTCGTCCCGTTTGGCGGGGCGTACTCAGTTCCGGGGTGAAACGGGGTGTTGGTTTTCCTGTTTTTGGATCGCGGTGTACGATCACCACAGGACGCGATGCGCCGAGCGAGTTGCACGGGCACCGAGGGGGTCATATAGGCTTCGAGATAAAACTGACGGAATCAAAAATGGGATTACGAGGAGAGAGAAACGGTTACCTGAACAGGGCCCCGTGAATCTGATTTTCTGTGTCCGAGACGTGTCCGAGTCTCCTTCGTGTCCTGCGTGCACTGTGTCCGTCTCCGTGTGCACTGTGACCGTCTTAGGGTTAGGTTTAGGGCACGATGCCGGAGTGGGGAGGTTGCTGGCGGCCGGAGGGAGGCCGGAGGTTAGGGTTCAGGCTATGGGAGAGTCGATTGTGGGCTGGGCGGAGGAGAGGGGATGTTCGTGGCGGAGGTGGTTGTGGAGGCGCGGGGGTTTGATGGTGGTGGTGCTGGGGATTCTGGAGGCGAAGACAGAGGCGTCGTGGGGGGAAGTTAGGTCGGTGGTCGGGTCGAGCGGGGCTGAGGAAGGAGGTGGTCGAAGTCGGGGAGGAAGGTGATGGGGAAGTCGAGGGCTGATCGACGAGGAGGCGGGAAGGAGGAAGATGGCTGGGCGGAGGGTTCTGCGTGGCAGGGGAGAGGGGAGACGACGGGGATTAGATAGGCGGAGAGGGGCTGCGGGGGATTCCGGTAGGCGGAGAGGGCTGTGTTAGGGTTAGGGTTAGGTTATAATTATTGTTAATTAGGAATTAGGGATTTGGGGGGGAAATTGGGGAATTAGGGTTTCCTTTTTCTTTTCTTTGTAGAGAAAACTTAAGAAAATAGGTATTTATACATACAGAAATTAGAATAGGGTTAGACCTAGGATTCGGGCTGGGTCAACGGGTCAACGCTCCTTGGGCTGGGCTTCGGCTCTCATGGGGATGTCGGGCGTTGGTACGGATTAAATTCGGTTTAATTTCTAAATTGGTTTCTAGGGCTTTAAACGGGTTTCCGGAGTCCAATAAATTCACGGAAAATTATCCTATGTCCGGTTTTCCATTTTACACCATAAAATATTATTTCCATAATATTTTGGTAGGAATTAACCGCAATTAAAAATCCTGGAATCAACAAAGGCCTAGGTCACGATTCCCAAAAATTCAGATAATTTGGGGAAAAATCCAAATTTAAAATTCTGAAAATCAGAGGGCTTACACACACAGACACCGACACAGACACGACATGACACAAACACTATTACAGAGGGTGTAAACCCTAACCCGATATCTCTCTCTCTCACACAGTACAGACACGACATGACACTGACACACACACACTGATACAGACACGACACAGACATTGTCACAGAGGGTGTAAACCCTAGCCCTAACCCTATATTTCTCTCTTTCTCTCTCTCTCTCTCTCTCTCTCTCTTTCTTTGAGATACGAACACGATATTTGATAGAGGACACGACACATACACAAACATAGACACGTCACGGGACACGACACAGACTGTTGTTACCAACAACTTATCAGACTACTTTTTACCAAAATATAACCCACTATTAGATGGTATTTTTTAAACTAATCATACGACTTATTAGCATGTGAGTGTCGTATACATTGTATAGAGAAATACTTTTCACAAATACCTGACATCTCAAGTGTTTTTGTGAGAATATTCAGTCATAAATGAGACAGGTGCAGGCACTGGGTGTATGGTATTGTCTAGTCCATATTAGGAATATAATAATTAAATATAAATTAGGCTTTACCGAGTAATATTTTAGAAACAAATGTCAAGTATGGATATACAGGATACAGAGTTGACACTCACTGATACACTACAATATGAGTATCTAGGATACAGAGTTGAACGAAGAAGTATCAGTGCTAGGACTAGGTGTATCAGTGCATGTACTATATTCCTGAGTATTCTTATGTGTGTGTAGACGAGTAGGTGTATAACATAATTGGGTATTCCTGAGTATATATGCTAGGACTAGGAGTATCAATGCATGTATTTAACGATGAGTATATACTTTAACGATGTCTATTCATCTTTACAGAAGTATCTAAAAATGGATATGAATTACTATATGCGTCATCGTTCGTGGATGTACAACCATCATCATGATGACATGTACGGTGTATGTGATGAATTTATTAAGGGTGTACAACAGTTTCTGCAGTTCGCCAAGGCGTTCCCTCAGTACATGGACGGTACCAAAATTAAGTGTCCGTGTGTGAGATATCGCAACTTGAAATATCATCCATATGTGGAAGTCACATATCATTTGTACTCGAAGGGTTTTACGCAAAATTACTATCAGTGGACCGCGCACGGAGAACTTGTATCTTTATCATCGGAGTCGGAGCCTTATGTGGATCCGTATATGGATGTCCACGACCACGCTGCTTACGACGACGGGTGGATGAACATGGTTTTTGATGTGGCGGGGCCTAGTTTCAATCCGGACAATCATGATGCAGCTGAGAAGACACCGAATATCGATGCTGTGAAGTTCATGGAGCTGCTGGAGAATGCAAGGACTCCATTATATCCTGGTTTTGAGGATCATTCATCGTTGGAGGTGGTTACAAGATTGTTGAGCATCAAGTCCGATTTTAACATGTCGCAAGAATGCTATAACCGACTGATGGATTTGATTATAGAGATCTTACCAGAGGGTGCAAAGTTGCCTAAAGACTTCTACCTATCTAAGAGGATGGTGAGATCACTCTAGATGGGATACGAGAAAATCGATGCATGTCACAACGGGTGCATGTTGTACTACAAAGACTACAAGGATGAAGATGCGTGCAGATTCTGTGGTGTTGATCGCAACAAGGCCACTGGAAGAGGAAAGTATGTCGGTGCAAAGAAGCCTACCGATTCGATGCACTACTTGTCTTTGACGCCATTGTTGTAGAGGTTGTTTATGGGGAAGGAGACTGCAGAAAATATGAGTTGACACAGGCGGAAACAAATCGAAGGGTATTGGATCATCTATCCGATGAAGAAGCATGGAAGCACTTTGATCGAAAGTATCTAGATTTTGCTTCGGATTCGCGTAATGTCAGATTGGGGCTCTCCTCCGACGGTTTTACCCCATTCGGACTTTCGGGCTCCCAGTATTCATGTTGGCCTGTGATCGTCACTCCGTACAATCTACCGCCTTGGATGTGCATGAAGACTCCATATATGTTCCTAACCGTTATTATCCTGGGTCCGAACAATCCGAAGAGGAATATCGATGTATATTTATAGCCTTTGATAGATGAGTTGAATCAGCTGTGTGAAGTAGATGCCAACACGTACGATATTTCTAGAAAGCAGAATTTTCAGATGAGGGTAGCACTTATGTGGACCATCAACGACTTCCCGTCCTATGTAATATTATCGGGATGGAGCACTCATGGTCATCTCTCATGTCCGTATTGCATGGACCGCACTAAGGCTTTTCATTTGAAACACAGAGGCAAACCGTGCTTCTTTGATTATCATCGAAAATTTTTGCCGAAGGATTATCCGTACCGGAGGAATATGAATGCTTTTCGTGCGGGCGTTGTGGAGAAGGCCAATCCACCGCCAAGGTGGCCCGGATACACGATATGGGAAGAGGTAAAAGATTTACCAAGTATTATCGAAGAGCCTGCTAAGGGGTACAAGTATGACGGATTTGGTCGCACCCATAACTGGACGAAGAGGAGTATATTCTGGGATCTGCCATATTGGAGCACCAATCTGATCAGACATAACCTTGATGTCATGCATGTCGATAAGAATATGTTTGATAACATAATTAATACTGTAATGGAGATAAAGGGGAAGACGATAGACAATCTGAAGGCCAGGTTGGACTTAGAAGAAATATGTAGATGTCCTGCGTTGTATTTGATAGAGCAAGGGAATGGAAACTTAGAGCAGCCTAAGTCAATTTTCTCACTGGAGAAGGAGGATAAAGGAAGACTTTGTAGGTGGATTCATGGTCTAAAATTTCAAGACGGGTACGTGTCGAACTTGAGAAGATGCGTCGACCTCAAGGAGAACAAACTGGCGGGTATGAAGAGCCACGATTGTCACGTATTTATGGAGAGGTTAATTCTGATTGTATTTTGAAAATTCTTATCGCAGGTCGTTTGGGATCCATTGACAGAGCTCAGCATATTCTTTAGAGATCTTTGTTCTACTAAGTTGCTCGTCGATCATCTAAAAAGCAAGAGAAGGACATTACGGTAACACTGTGCAAGCTCGAGAAGGTATTTTCTCCTAGATTCTTCGACTCTATGGAGCATTTGCCAATTCATATTTCCTATGAGGCACGTATTGGTGGTCCTTTCGGTTATCAGTGGATGTACCTGTTCGAGCGGCATCTGAATCACCTAAAGAGAAACGTAAAAACCAAGGCATGGGTTGAGGGCTCTATTTGTGAAGCTTATGTTCTCGAGAAGATTACAAACTTTTGCTCGACGTATTTCAAACCTCATGTTGCTACTATTAGAACGAGAGCTCTGAAAAATAACGACGGATATCAGGAATCTAATGATGCAATACTGAAAGTATTCAATGTGTCCGGAAAGCCTTCGGGGAAATAAAAAAGAGATATTTGAATGACAATGAGCTAATGGCTGCTCAGTTGTATATATTACTCAATTATGACGAGGATGAAGTGGACAAGCTAGAGAGGTAAGTAATTAATATGTCCAAGTTTACGTCATCTCAATGTAATAGTATAAGCTACTATTATGCTACTAATCAGCGATTGCTTCGTTGTTTTTCAGCACATATAATGATGAGCTGAGGTCGGTTAGACCCTACATAAGAGATGAAGAAGTAGAACAAGAAATGAGATATCATTTTCCTTCTTGGTTGAGCGCATATGTGAGGAGCTCGATAATTACTTTTTATGTATGCACTTGCACATTAAATAACTTACTATCGCTACTTTGGTATTTTGGTCAATCGTCTAATAACACCCAAGATTGAATCTATTAGAACTCTAGCCAAGGGACCAATTACTTCCGTTAAAATATGGCCAAGTTACTGTGTAAATGGGTTTAGATTCAAGTCAACAGATGCTCCGATCAGAGACAGCTTTCTGGATATTGATTCCACGAAAAATAGTTATTTGTGTATCAAATCTTCGAACTACAAAGACGTCGATCCAGGCAATGATTTATTTGGCATCTTACGAGAGATTGTGGAGTTGACATATAATTATGGCACAGAACCTGCTAAGATCGTGCTATTCAAGTATGAATGGTTCGATCCGATTCAAGATCAAGGTTGGAAATTTGACAAGCATGGTCTTATGGATATAAACTACAAGCATAGATATCAAGGCTACAAACCATTTATCCTATCAAGTCAGGCTCAGCTCGTGTACTTCATAACTTATCTTAGACGGGGGACAGCAAGGTCGGATTGGTGGACAGTATGCAAGACTAAAGCTAAAAATACCTTTGACGTTGACGAAATAGCTTATTAGGAGGATGAGCTATCTCTTGTAACAAATATTGTAGATGTGAACTCAACGAAAGTTACTCATTACATGACTAATAATGTAGAAGAGGTAGAATTATCCGAAGAGGAAGACGAAGTAGATGAAAGTGAAGATGATGAGGAAGATGAGGACGAGGAAGGCGAATAAGATCATTTTCTGAAGATGATTGAAAAAAAATATTTTGCCTGTAGAAATGTACTATTTTGACGAAGATATGTATTATATTTTGACTGTAGAATATACTATCCATTTAGACTTGTGACACTACTAGTTATTTACTGTGCAATTCTATTAATGCTGTGAGATATGCATAATATTTTGACTGTAGAATATACTATATATTTGTTTATTTGTTCTATCATCATATATTATTATCAGGTATGACAGGATGACGCGGAGCGTTCGACAGGTCCCGAGGTAGACAGAGTTCTCCTCCGGTACTGCCTACTGTTGGTTCTGGATCCTCGGTATCTAGTACTCCAGTATATCGACCAGTCACATCTCCGACTGCGACGATGTTACGTGACAACACTCCTGGGACGAGTAGTTCTAGGCCTGATACTACTCCCTCGTCTAGCGTTCCTTCTGTTAACGGAACCATGGAGACAGATGAGCATATGGCGGAGGTTGAGCCGACGTCGTCACAGCATCAGCTAGATCCTCCATGCGCACCTCCGGACGAGGACAGAGATTTGGGCCGACGGTACAAAGTAAGTCAATTAGCTGGTTTAGCATCATATATATTGTGTAGTTCTTTATTCATTATATATTAACTTTTTCGATAAAAATAATTATCTCTCTATAAATATCGTCCCTCGTCGGTACAGAGATGCATGGGCCACTTTCTGAAGTACAACTATGGTGGCCCTTAGATCAACTACTCTGATGCTCCGGATGAGAGAAAGGCGTTCTGGTTTGCGCACTTCAAGGTAAAAGTATATTATATCAATTATCTAATTTATGCATATTATATAACTTACTAAATTACTTATTGTAGCAAAAGTATTTTTATCCACCGCACCGGGCCGAGTTGATCGAGCAGATATTTTCTGCCGTTGCCGCCAAGCTGATCCGTGATGCTCTGGATGACCAGAAGGCTCGTGATCGCAAAGGAAAATCGATCCAAGGTTGGATTATGCCTGAGCAGTGGACTGCGATGAGGGCTAGATTCGACGATCTGAGGTACAAAGAAAGGTCTGAGAAGGCCAAGGCGGTTAGGCAGAAGGCAACAAAGTGGTGTGGTGGCTCGATTCCGATGACATAATATTTTCGTCGTTCCTTATGTTTTTTATTTCAGATATATTATTTTAATGCAAGTACGATAAAATGGTAGTAGGATAAAATATTTAATTTTAGTACTAAATAATATAATTTTAACAGGTACAGAGGGGTGAGGATGCAAATATGGTGACCGTCTTCCTGGCCACCCATCGAAAGAGCGAGAATCTCATTGATGAGAGGCCCTCGCAGACCTATATAAATATTACTTTACTTTGTGTTAATTTTAATATAACTTAGACAATTATCGAGTATCCAAACTTTTCTAGGCCGAGTATCTTAGGCTGCGTGAGCGGGCGACTGCTAGTGCACCTACAGTGGGAGAGGCTGGTACTTCCTCGCAGCTCTCTCCAGCTCCCTCGGCGGACGAGCTATGGATGACCGCCGCTGGTGGTCTCCAGAGGGGTACGTACTACGGTACGGGATCCTATGGCGCCCTTGTTGCTACGCAGTCATTTAGGGCCTCCACGACAAGTGCGCATTCCCCACAACCCTCGCAGTCATCGGCCTGAGTCCAGGAGACCGTTGACCTTCAGATTGCGTCTCTCCGTGACGAGTTACTGCGAAGGATGGAGGAGCAGCCCCTGTCCCAAACGTAGGCGGACGATGTGACGCTCATCGCACGATTTGATATGCTCGAGTGCAGCATCATGGAGCTTAGGGATATGACAGCTGATCTTAGAGCGTCGATAGAGCGCAGCGTGACAGAGCTGCAGGCATCACAGCTGTCCATAGGCGAGAGGCTGACGATGATGCAAGATTCAATGGTTCATAGAAGTACGAGGCTGTTATCTACCATGGATTCATACAACCATCGACTAGCAGAGTTAAAGCAGATACGTCCTACTGGTGCGCCTTCATCGACACAGACTCCACCGATGTCACTGCCTTCTCCATCAACATCGGTATCGATTTTACGGGAGCATTATGATCTGTTCTTATCCCTGATGCGCGCCGGTGGTCATCCTCCTACAGATCCGCAATAGTCATAGTTAGGATAGTTTATTGATTGTTTGTGTTTTGACCTATGATATTTAGTTATTTATGAATATTCTTTATTTTTGAGGCTTTTAGACTTTATTTCTTGCACTCAGTTGTGTGGATATTTATTGTATTCTTTATGACGAGATTTTCTTCCGACTCGGTTTATAATCTCAATGTTTCATTTTCTTCAAATTTTACAATATTATTTATATTAAATGTATGTTAATTTATCGGTGTTGAGTGTTCAACCGAAGGGGGTCGGCGAACCCAGCAAATTCAACGAAGAGTTGCTCCGAGTCTATTTGTATAAATTGTGGATTCATAAACTGCAGGAAGATTGGTTTGGAAACAATTCAATATTCATTTTTTTATATTTTTTCAATGAATCTTTAGCGACGTTCTTAGCGATGTTTTGCGACGTTTAGCGACGTTTATATACGTCGCTAAATACGTCGCTGAGTACGTTGCTGAACGTCGCTAAATATATCGCTAAACAAGTACATCGTTGAACGTCGCTAAATATGTCGCTAAACAAGTACATCGTTGAACGTCGCTAAACTGCTGACATGGCTGTATTGCCAGGTCAATATAACGTCGCTAAAGGTATCGCACAGCGTCGCTAAACAGAAAAAAAATTAGCGACATATAGCAACAAACAACATGTCGCTAATTTAGCAACGTTACGTCGCTAAACGTTGCTAATATAGCGACTCATATACGTCGCTAGAAAACTTCGGTATAACGACGTTTTGCGATATTTTTTCGGTCAGCGACTAGCTTAAAGGCGACTTCATCGAAACGTCGCTACAAACATCGCTAAAATTATGTAGCAACAATTTTTTGCCATTTAGTGACATTTTTAGACGTCGCTAATTTGACTTATTCTGGTAGTGATATGAGGCGGGAGCGTCACCATTCACATAATTCTGGAGGAGCTGTGGGTCATCGACAATATGCACAGTACGTAATGTTCTGCTCGAGGAAGCATGTGTATGGGAGATCTTCAAGTTCGGACACAAAGGTGTGCAGATTCAAGAGTTTGAATATAGGGAGAATCGTACCGTCCGCTTGGTTGGGCCAGCAAAGGGTGAAGAAGCTTCGGAACATTAACACGTTTCAGTGGAAGACGGAAGTCGGGGACAGATAGCCAAGACTCACAGTGAGGCTGATAGTCAGGGACTTTGGTCTCAACCATGTCATTGATGTCGGCAGGATCCCAGTGGTGTAGAAGGTGCTACACATGGAAGCTAGCGTCGACGTGACGGTCGAGGAGTTGGAGACGAAGGAAGATGCAAAGCAACTCGGGGGATCGAAGATCGGTGGCATGGGGGAGCAGAAACTCTGTCGCGGGACGACAGACATGGAGTCCAGTTGAGAAACCATGGTGCAACACCCTCTCATTAGACTAGAGGGAGAGATTGTTGGGGTCCGGTCTTGATTTGGTGAATTTTGGAGCCCAAATATGGTCAAAAATTTGATTTGATATAATTCAAAAAAGTCTACATTAAACGTAAGATTTGATTAGATTCTAAATTTGTATCAAATATTTAATTTGATCATATTTGTACGTCCATAATTGGTATTGGGCTATTTTAGGTAGAATATGATTATTTTTTAGGGTTTTCTATTTAGAAAATCCTATAATGACCTAAAATAGGATTTCTCATCCTATAAATATAGGAGGAGGGTGATGGCATAAAGCAAAAAGCAAAACGTAGAGATTCAGGGTGCTTGTCCACATAAAATCTAAGAGAAAGCCTATACTTTGCTCTTAGGACTTCGTCATCCAAGACAAAAGGAAGAAGAGATCTAATCGAGTAGTCATCAACTTCGGTTAGAAAAATTGCTACGGGTTGGTGAGCGATTTCAATTGCAATCTCTTTCTTTTCTTCTTGAGAGTGGTGAGGGGGTTAAACCTATTAGGGCAAATGGTTCAACATTAGTTTTGTCAATCTTGTAATTTCACCTGAATTATAAATGTTGGAATTTGTCTAGGTGACGTAGTCACCGTCATATACTTGTCTTTATCTGTGCTTGGTATTCGTTAAACAAGGGTTGGTATCTCAGGTGGGTTGGCCTAAGATTTTCGCTGCGGACACTCTCAGACACGGTGTCGAAACGCTTGTAGAATGTGTCTGATTCCCAATAGAAACAATCTTTGTTGTAGTTGTCTTTCTATATTCTCTTTCCTCTCTCCAACTTTCCATCCTTTTTTCTCTGTTTAAAATTCCTGAAACCATAATTTTTAATCATAATCTCTTAAAAATGTCAAATTTGTTTAGAGATCATGCACTACATTTCAATAGAACACAAACCTAATATGTTCATGCACTATATTAAATTTAGAAGAAATGAGTATATGTAAAAAATTTGATATTCATTCAATCACAATAAGTTAAATTTAGAAAATAAGTTATTTTAGGAAAACAATAATGTAGAATATTTCTATGATATAATTAGAGAATGTACAATTTTTTATATTTATAATTAGAAATATATAATAATTATGAGATTTACTTTAACATCTTTCATTTCTAAACTAGATCTTCAGGCTAAGAAACTCAAAATAAAATGACGAGCATGCTCCACTGCAACCATATAAAACTTGTAGCCAATGTAGATCTTCAGGTGATGAGGGCTTACATAACGGACTATGCTATGACTACAACCAAATGCCTACAACCCTCTTACAACCGTCACGTGGTGTCCACATGGCGTCCACGTGACGACCGTCCATTGGAGGAGGAGAGGAGGTGGGATCCGGTGACAGTTCGGATGGTCGTCACGTAACCGGAATGCCACGTAACGGTCGTTCATTGGAGGAGAGATGAGACTAGAGGTGGCCCATATAGCGGGGAGGGAGGGGGGGGGGAGAGGGTTGTAAGAAGGTTGTAAGCATTTGCTAGTAAACTTAACATTATTGCTTACATATAACATGTACATACAGAAAGAGTGAAAGATACAGAGGCAAGCATCTCATCTCCAAGGCGCGACCAAGGAGTTCAAACAAATTTGAGTGCCAACTCTGGTGGTCGGAGACACAGGAAGAGGTTTTTTCTTGATCGCTTCCACCAAATTCAAATACTGTCCACTAGGATCTTACGTCTCCATTCTAGCCAATTGAACTACAAAATTTTAAATAAATAAATAAATAAATATATATATATATATATATATATATATATATATATATATATATATATATATATATATATAAACGGTTCAAAGGTCTCACATAGTCGTAGTCGCACCGTACTGTGCTGCACTATATCCATCAGTACTGCATCTGCACCTGAACCCACATCGCATTCGTGTATCATCCGGATCCTACCGCACCACTCCACGCGTCTGCACCGCATCCAACCACCGCTCCAACATTAATTTTTCCAAAAGAAAATTAAATGGCATCGGGGTCTCGAATATGCAAATGACGTCTAGCCTAACGGTTAAGACCGATGCACCTGGACGGAGAGGTCGTGGGTTCGAGACCTCCGACGCCATTTAATTCTCCTTTGGGAAAATTAATGTTGGAGCGGTGGTTGGGTGCGGTACAGACGCGTGGAGCTCCGGACGGTACGCGGATGCGATGTGGGTGCAGGTGCGTGCTGGTGGATCTGGTGCAGCACGGTTCAGTGCGGCTACTATTGCGTGAGACCTTCGGATCGGATGGAGCCTTCGGAAGTGGTGTCTTCGGACATGGAACCTTCGGACTGGATTGGTTGTACCTTCGAGCCGGGATGTAAGCCTTCAGACTGGATGAAGCCTTCGAGCTAGGAATTGTATATATATATACCTTCGGACTTAATTGATTATAAGCCTTCAGACTGAGTTATAACCTCTCGAAGAAATATGAATAAAATTTATCTTGTTAGAAAAAACAAAATAAAAAATTATATATATATATATATATATATATATATATATATATATATATATATTTGTCTAGATGGATCCGAACCGTATAATGTCGAAACTTACAAGCCTACCCCCCTAAAACCTAACTTTTTGTTCCCATTTGAAACTTTTAGTTGAGAATGCTAGGATTTCATTGGTAGTATCCTAACTAACATGATCACGTCACTCCATTTGAAACTTTGAAACTTTATTATCGTTTTGCGTTCCGTTAGAAGAATGCGATGATCCTATGTCAGTTGCCTGAATTTTAGAGCCGCCAAGAGAGAATAAATGACATCATTTAAATATTTTCCATATCCTTCAATATTATTAGTACTGGTCTTACTCTATTTCCGTATTTGTATATATAATATAATTTTCTTTTGCAAATAAAATACACTTCATTAAAGAACTTGTGTACTACAGTTCTTCGTATCCCTAAGGATATCAGAAAAAAAAAAATACAATATGGTGACTCTTCAAACACAGATTTTGAACAGAGTTGATTGAATTGAAGAGAATGGGTGGATAGTTGATGTGGAGCTTTATTTGCTGTCCTTGGAGCATAGTTGAAAATGAAACCAATATTATATTTTAGGCATTTCCGACCTTCCTCTATAGCATGTCTGCATTATGCAATCTAACTTTAATTATATGAATTGTTTTAGATATATGAATCTTTAGTAAGAAATTTACAAGTAAAATGAGAGATTGGACAAGTAAAATGAGAGATTTACAATTCATATCCAAAGATCAAAGACAGTTCTTGGAAAGAAGAAGATGATGTCTGCATTACACTTATCGGTTCTATCGGCCAAATGAGAGATTTACATAAATTATATGAATTGTTTTAGATATATGAATCTTTAGCAACTTTATGAATTTCTCTCTAATTTGAGGAAACCTACACTGCTATGCAGTGGAACTTCTTATTTGTGCCATCTACTTCTCTTGAAATGTAAATGAGGTTCCTATAGTCTCAGAAAGTGCAAAATTTAAATTTTTCTTGTAATTTTTTCTTTTCTTTCAATGTTACAAAACTTCCACTAATACAAGT
The DNA here is from genome assembly GCA_036927795.1 of Iris macrosiphon. Classification (NCBI taxonomy): domain Eukaryota; kingdom Viridiplantae; phylum Streptophyta; class Magnoliopsida; order Asparagales; family Iridaceae; genus Iris; species Iris macrosiphon. The sequence continues at coordinate 11,070,245 of JAYESA010000015.1, forward strand.
AAGAATATTATTATGATGTCTGCATTATGCAATCTAACTTTTAAAAACTGTTTGCAACAAGATGCAATTGGTGGATGCAGAAATAATCTTATTCCAATCAAGACTTTAGGAACATGTAACACTCATTTGTACAAGTGATCAATTAGAGTAGCTCATCAGTGATATAAGAACTTTGATAATAATAATAATAAAATGTTAATGTGCAAGTAGAGAGTAGACACGGAGTTGAGGCTTTTATTGATTAGTCAACGAGGGGGGCTTAAATGAAAAATAGCTCATGTGATACTTTATGCCAACTAGCCGGATACAAGTGTCATTTTATAAAGTGTTGGTGTCAGAAAGACTCAGCAGCAGGCTCAAGCAATCAACAACCATTACTTTTAAGTTTTAACCTTTTCCTAATTTGCACTTAAAGGCTTCAACTTTTGGGGTTTACACATCGTGTTGTTTGTGTCTTTTCTTGTGTGTCAGGTAAAAAGGTTTAAAACCAGTCACACATTATGGAACATGACTATAAATTCATACATTATGAACATAATTGTAAATTCCTAACCTGATGACAGGGAAGCTGGCATAATATAATGGTCCATGGCAACAAAATATTTTGTCGGCACATATTGACCTAGGAGGAGCGGCCCTACATGAAAATGAATAAGATAATTGTTCCCACTGAATTTTTACTTTCCAGTTAAATATTTCTATTTATGTTGTTTTAAATTTTTTTTTTTGTTTTATGTTATGAGTTCTTCGAAATTTGTAATTTTTAATTTCTATAAATATATATTTACATCTAATTTTACTTTTTTTTTTCTTTATAATTTTTGTTGTCCCTCCTATTTTTATAAAATTGAGACGAGACTGGAAAGATATGAAAAAAAAAAAAATTAAAATTATTATGCATCAAATTTTAATTTAATAATATTAAGCAAACTTATGCAATCACATACAAAACATCTAATTCCTTAATAAAAGATATTTTTAACTAATATTTGATTTAAAAAACTATGTTTGTGTGCCAAAATATCTAATCTCTCTGAGGTATCTTTAAATCTAAGTCTCTGAAATCTATTTAGATTTATAAAATATTTTGCAATATATTTTTTAAAAGAATTTGATCTCCAGATTCTTTTTTTTTCGATCTGAAATATTTTTTGATGATTCGATACAGAGAGAAAAGTCATGGTGGAAAAACAACAAAATTTTGATATAACAAACTTTATTTATAAAATTTTAAACTTTTTTTACATTTTAAGTTGATTTTTTTTTTAAAAAATTCATACATCCGCTCCTAAACTTTGGTACTGATTCTAGATTTGGTAAAATAGACATGTTTATAAAGATGGTAAGATAGTAAATTTTATTCTTACTGAGATTCTGAGAACTCGTGAGCTCATTGTAGTTGATATTGTACATAGTAGCAACATTCAAATCCGCTGCAGTCGATATCAGAATCTCGTTCATCTCCTATAATGTATTCAGATTTTATGAATTGAACCAGATATTATTAGGTACAGAAAATTTATTTAGATAACAAACTGCAATAGACGTGAAAGTTAAGATATGTGTAATTTTACAGAAAATTTACTGTAGCGAAATAAATTTATATTAAATTTTTGTAAACGAAACAAGTTTGAAAAATTTATAAAAAAAGTCATAGTCCGCCAACAGTGTTGGCGGAAAACACAATTACTGTACACGTAAGCAGAAAAAAAATTAAACAAATTTAAAAAGTGGACCCCACGGCCAATTTTCGCCAACTCTGTTGGCTGAAATTGGGGGGGGGGGGGGCAATTTCAGCCAACTCTGTTGGCGGAAATTGGCCCCATAGGGCCCACGTTTTTTTTTTTGGTTTTGTTTGGTTTGGTTTGGTTTGATTGGTTTTTTTTACGTTTTTTTTCTTTTGGTTTGGTTTGATTGATTTTTTTCGTTGGTTTATTTTAATTAGTTATATTTCTGTTTTATTTATTTAGTTTAGTTTAGTTTTGTAATTAAATTTAAGTAAAAATATTTTAATGAAATAAAATTAAAATAAATTATTTGGAAGGAAAGAAATATTTAGAATAGACATTAAATATTTCTAAATTTTTAATAGACATTAAATATTTGGAAGAAAATAAATTATATTTCTGTTTTTTTTATAATAGACATTAAATATTTCTAATTTTTTTTTGTAGATCGAAACATCATTTTAAATCCGTGGGCCCCCACATCCAATATAAATTTATTTTCCTACAGTAAATTTTAAATATTCAAAAATAATATTACCGAAAGTCAAATTTGGAGGTCAAAACATCGTTTTTTGACGATTCTAAAATTTTCCAAAGTCCGTCAAACGGTAAAACGGTTTATCCTGAAGTACTTTTCCAAACGGTCATTTTGGCTCAAACTGGAGCTTGTTTCGATCTCCTAGTCAAAAGTTATGATAGTTTGAAGTTTTATATTTTATATTTTTGCCTGTAACATATGCGTCTTGTTTCGGATAAATTTTTTTTCTACATGATTTGTGTTACTCTCGTTGAAAACATACAAATTGACTTATTATTTAACGAAAAACGATTTCATAACAAGTACTTATGGTCGTTCGAAGTCTGCGACGGCAGACGTAATAATCTTTCGACAGATTATTATTATTATTATTATTATTATTTTAACGTCTGTTAACGACGAAAAAATTTACGATAAAAATATAATATTTATAAATATAAACGTCCAATTCATATTGATATTTTTTTCGTAATTTTTTTAAGCTTTTATGCTTTAGATGGAATTTATACAAAACTTTTATGCTTTAGATGGAATTTATACTAAATATTTCTTTCCAATTAATTTATTTTAATTTTATTTTGTTAAAATAATTTTACTTAAATCTAATTACAAAACTAAACTAAACTAAATAAATAAAACAGAAATATAACTAATTAAACTAAACCAACGAAAAAAACCAATCAAACCAAACCAAAGAAAACCAAAAAAAAAAAACGTGGGTGGGCCCCTATGGGGCCAATTTCCGCCAACAGAGTTGGCTGAAATTGGCCCCCCCAATTTCAGCCAACACTGTTGGCAGAAATTGGTCGTGGGGCCCACTTTTTAAATTTTTTTAATTTTTTTTCTGCTTACGTGTACAGTAATTGTGTTTTCCGCCAACACTGTTGGCAGACTATAATTTTTTTTACAAATTTTTCAAACTTGTTCCGTTTACAAAAAATTAATATAAATTTATTTTGCTACAGTAAAATTTCTGGTAATTTTATACCGGAAAGGAATAATAACATCAGCTTTTAATCCCCATAAATCACAGCTTAAACAATCTTTCCAACTCCAACAACCCCACAGAAACAGAAGAAAAGAAAAGAACAAAAAAGCAAGTACTGAACAATACACTGGTCATCAAAACAGGAAAAGAAGCTTTCTTTATGTTGGCAATGGCCAAGACTCACTGAAGAAGAAGATGAAGATGGCTAAAGAAGCAAATGGAGAAGAAGAAGTTGGGAACACCGTTGTGGTCGGAGTCAAGATGGACCAGCAGAGCAAGGAAATCCTCACCTGGGCCTTGATCAAGATTGCGCAGCCGGGGGACCGAGTCGTTGCGCTCAACGTCCTCCCTACCTCTTCCTCTTCTTCTTCCACCACAGCAGCGCCAGGTGCCACTTCTGCTCCCAAAGATCGCTCCTTTTTGCTGTTTTCCTAATTCTCTGACAGTTTTCGTCCAGACCCAGATGGGAAATCGCAGTCCCCGTCCAGTGGTGACGGCCTGGAGTCGATGCTCGCAGTCTACGAAGGCTTCTGCAACTTAAAGCAGGTGTTTTTTACAACAAAGACTCCAGCTTTTTGCAAAAAAATCGGATTTTTCTTTTGCGGGGTGGGGGGAATTTTTACACTGTTTTTTGTGTGTGGCAATTTAGATTGATTTGAAGCTGAAGGTGTGCAAGGGGTCGTCAATGAGGAGGATTCTGGTCAGGGAAGTGACCTCCTTTGGGGCTACTCAGCTGATTCTCGGGGCTACCAAGACCAGGAGCACCATTGGGTTAGCCTCCTTCTTCTTTGCATTTCTTGGTTGTGGTTATTTCAAAGGGGGGCGGGGAAGGGGTTTAATGGTTATGTAGACTTTAACAGGCCTTCGTCGACATCGGTAGCGAAGTATTGCGCGAAGAAACTGCCGAGGAACTGCTCGGTGGTTGCGGTGTGCAATGGCAAGATTGTGTTCCAGAGAGAGTCAACAGGTTTGTTGGTTGGCTTTCTTGTCCTTGAATTCTTGAGTTTTCTACTTACTCGAAAACCCGATGAGAAAGTGACCTCTTTTTGTTGAATACAGAGAGCAACAGGGACAATGGTTCTAGTTGTATAGCAGAATCGGAATGTGGCAGTGTCTCGTTCAGTGCTTCACCGGAGCAGAACTGTGTAATTTGTGCTAGTCCTTCTGTACCCCAAGAATCTGATGAACTGAAGGAAACAGTCGAGAGTGCAGAGGTTCCTTCAACGTCCTCGGACTCGCCTAGGATGAGAAGATCGCTGGAGATGAGTCCAGGTGAGAAGAGACCAGGCTGGTCGTTCCTACGCAGGTCGGTCTTGACCCAAGAGACGCCGAAGGTGTCGATGGTTCAGTGGGCAATGCGGCTCCCGACACGGTACAGCGCCTCTTCGTTAGTCCACCCCAACCGTAAACACAGGAAGTCCAATTCGACCGACAAGTGTAGTCTTAACGGAGAGAGCGAGACGTCTAGTTCCTCCCTTGCAGTCCACAACGAAGAAAGCAGAGCTACGAAGGAGTTGGAGTCTCTTCAAAAGAAGTACTCATCGATATCTCAATCCTTTAGCTATAAGGAACTTGTGGATGCAACCTCCAACTTTTCATCAGGTAATTAGCTTCCCACATCTTCTAATTATTGATTTTGGACTGTTGTTCGCGGATTTGGAGCACATAAGTGACCAGAATTTGGATTTTAGACCACTTTATTTCACGTGTTTGGTTGGAGGATTTGTTGACAAGATTCACTGATGGTGATTGACATGAACGGTAGATCTTGTTGGTCACAAAATCAGAGTTTTTACATCGAAATTTTTTCTTCGAAGTAGAGCGTGGAAGTAGGAAATCCTCGTTCTAACTTCCGCATTTGGTTGAAGACAAAAAAAAAATTTACTATTCATGTCACTTCATCAAAAAGTTAACACTTTTTCTCTCACTTCAACAACCAACCAAACACCAAAATTTTAAATTTTCCATTTCTAACCTCCACTTCTTTCATTTCGCTCTACTTCACTGCAATACATATGTAAAAATGTCGATTTTCAAATTTTTTTACTTCGTTCCACTTCGCCGAACCAAGCAGCCTCTTAATTCTATGTTGATTTGCCATCTAATCCAGAGAATTTGATTGGGAAGGGAGGCAGTAGCCGGGTTTACAAGGGTTGCTCGGTGGACGGTAAGCAATTGGCAGTGAAGATATTGAAGCCATCTGAAGATGCAGTAAAAGAGTTTGTCGCAGAGATTGAGATTCTCACAACCTTGAATCATAAGAACATTGTTTCGATCTGTGGGTTCTGTTTCGAGAAGGATCATCTCATATTGGTGTATGAATACTTGTCTAGAGGTAGCTTAGAAGAAAACCTTCATGGTAAGCAATTTAACATTCAAGTATTAATTGACATTTCCTTCCATTCTTCAAACCATATAGTGCTAATTCCTTGATAATCACTTACATTAGATGACAAAGAGGACAAGAGTTCTATCGGTTGGGCTGAGAGATATCAGGTGGCAATTGGCGTAGCGCAGGCGCTAGACTATTTACACGATAGTAGCCGAACTCAACCTGTGATTCACAAGGATGTGAAGTCATCCAACATTCTCATTTCTGATGATTTTGAGCCTAAGGTTTGAGTTTATGAACTAAATGCCAGTGTAGTTGTCCCTCTCCGTAGGGGACACCAACTCTAATAGCGTCTCTTTCCTTTCTTAGTGCAGGGCGTCATTGGAGTTGGCGCCCCATCCTCTCTCCTAGGGGACGCCAACTCAAGTGGCGTCTCATCCCTCCATACGCAAATTTACCAAATTCTTTCTCCATGCTGCAAATTAGCTAAATTTTTTTACCCATATGAAATTTTCTGTATACCTAATCGTTTATACTTCTCTTCTCGATGCTACGTTTCAGTTATCCGATTTTGGACTTGCTACATGGGCATCGGCTTCACAATCACTTAGTTCGTGCAGTGACGTTGCAGGAACATTCGGGTTTGTATTATATAGGAGAACTCGCTTATAGTTCGAATACAAATGGCTTGTTTTGAAACTTATGTCTGCGTAACTAACAGGTACTTGGCTCCTGAGTACTTCATGTTTGGGAGGGTCAATGAAAAGATTGACGTCTACGCCTATGGTGTCGTTCTTCTTGAGCTTCTTTCAGGGAAGAAACCTATCAGCACAGTGGGCTCTGGCCAGAAGAGCCTTGTATTGTGGGCAAGTCCCCTCACTATTTCTCTTTAAGACTTCACGAAGCTCATTTTATCAACATATCTTCTTGCATGACCCTTTTTCAAAGCCTTAGCCTCGGCAGACTGTCCCAAGTTTTACTCTATTTTGTTTATGTTGTACCTCTACAAGTATCAGAGGAAATTACCGCGACCTAGGTGGCGCCTAGATGTTAGGCGTCTGGTGCCGTGACCGTGAGATATTTGCCTAGGCGTCCACCTAGGCCCCCGACCTCCGACTATGCATGGTTTTGGATTTTATAGACTTTTTATGCAATTTTCAGTAATTGTTTTTGGAGGTTTTTGTTTTTTTGAACCGCTGACATCTAGCTCGTAGGCAGCCGTCTAGGCGGACTAGACGCTAGGTGTTTGATGTCTGTCCGACTAGCACTTAACGTCTTTTACAACTTCGGAGAAAATTTGATTCAAGGACTCTTTTGCAGGCAAAGCCAATTCTACAAGGTGGAAAACCTAAAGATCTGGTAGATCCATGCTTGTCTGACAAATATGATGGTGATCAGATGGAAAGGATGATTCTCGCTGCGTCCCTGTGCATTAGAAGGGCTGCTCGATCTCGACCCAGAATGGCCCAAGTATGACTGCCATTTATCTAGCAGACCTCATTAATGATTCTATACTAAGTTACCACGTCTTTCGAACACTAGTCAGGGATGAGGTTTCGTTGGAGCATGAATCTCATGTTGTGGCACCACTCTTTATAATCTTATGCAACCAAACTATTGAAACACTTTCTTGTTTAGTACCTTTATATCCTTAACCAAAATGAAAGAAAACTTCAGAATATGAAGATCCTTTCTCACTTATTTCACAGTTCACTTGTATACACTTCAGTTTTCAAGACGGTAAAGATATTCATATCCATAAGAGAAGGATGAACGAGCCTATGTGCATCACTTATATATTAGTTACCATTATTAGCATAAACTTCCATAATCTATGCGTTACCCTTATTGACTACTACATAGATGACTTCCATCTGATGAACTTCTTCAATCCAAGAAAGCACACTTGAGTGGTCATCTTCATACTTCTTAACTCTAGTAACATCTTCATACTTCTTAACTCTAGTAATCTCTTCCAAATCAATAAACTTCAAGCAATCTATACACGAATCAATGAACTACCAAGTCACGGGAAAATCTTTACTCGAATAATAATGCCACCAAATTACAAATTTGTAACATCCTAAATTTAGGTGGGTAGATCTGGTGGGGAGAGAGAGAGAGAGAGGATCAGTTAGCTTGATATCATGTAAGTTGATAAATTTTTTTGTGTATTCTTTTCCATCTGGAGGCCTTAATATGTAGGGATTATAAAGAATATAAAAGGAAACAACAATTCATAAGATCACTCCTAACAAATTTACCTAAATCAAATTTTGATATGTTATACTTAGCATGAAATAATTATGGTAAGAAATCACGAAGGTTTAACATTATTGGCTCAGGCTAGATGTGCAAGTGGGTTAAGCCGACGCGCCAACTTGTCTAACTTACCTCTCTGTTCATATCATGCAGATTCTAAAGCTGCTCCAAGGAGACGATGAGACCGTGAAGTGGGCCAAGTCAAAAGTGGGTGCTCTGGAAGAGATAGATGAACTGGAGGACGAATTTCCGGCATATTCAGATTCCAACATCAGATCCCATCTTAATCTTGCACTCCTCGACATTGAAGATGATTCGACCTCTGTCAGTAGCACGGAGCAGTCGGTAGATTTCGTAACGAGCAACTCTTCCTTGGACGATTACGTGCAAGGGACATGGAGCCGATCCTCCAGCTTCGACTAACCTAATGTGCATTATTAACTATGACATTGTTGCAGATTCTTCTCGTCTTCATTTTTCTTTCTGTGCATAATGTTTGTATTAATTTTTCCCAGCCCCTTAATTTTTATCTGCTCTTCAATTCTTCTCAAAGGAGAGCAACAAATAAGAAGAGATGAATGGCTAGTTGTTGCGGTTTTCTTTTTGATTTTCTTCTTCTTCCCGGTTTTAGTTGTTGAGAACTTACAGAAGCTGGCTTGATGTGAAGGTGATTTTATGTGGTGCTTTAGTGGAATTTGATGAGGCTACTTTTTTTTCTTTTCCTTACATGATTCTTGAATTCTAGAAATTCCAGTAGACATGGAGATGATCAGAGCTTATGATAAGCTTTGCCAATACCAAATCCACCCTTAGTAAAAGGGACTTGAGACTGGCATATTGTACTTCAAAAATCTTTGGTAATTTCTTTTATGGAGTGAAACAAAATGCAAAAAAATATTCTATTCTTTTTTGCGTGACAAAGTTTTAATTAAATGTCTCTTCTGTATGGTATATTGTGAAAGAGTTCTCTATTCATTTTCTTCCAAGAGAGAGACTTTCATATCCACAAAAGTTTTAATTGCAAGATTGCAGCCTGACAGAGGTTAATGACACTAGATTTTGTGCAAGTTCTAGACTTGATAGTCAATTAAGTTATAGGTTCTTGGAGTGTATTGATAAAATAGCATTTATGCCCATCTTGATTGCAATTTTTGCATCCTATAGATTGTGCCTATAGGACTAAACATTTGCCAAGTAAGAAAAATATAGAGCTATTTTTGTCAGGTTTTAAAATGTGTGTAGGGTTAACAACTTAAACATATAATGAGCAAATCATCAATGTTGTTGTCATCCAAATCTTTTTCCATCAGAATGGTCGGCCACAGAACAATGGAGAACTCCAAAAATATTGAAATGTTTATAATCAACTGTCGACACTAAGTCAAATTAAATGTCAGATTCCTATTGGTGCGAGGACTTTGCTATAAGACATAAAAGTAGATAAAATTTTCCTTTAGCTTTTGTAGTACAAAATTATAATGCAGCTCAAGAATACCAATCAAATTCTCCTTAACAACAAAAGAGTCCAGATAAATCGAGGCATCTCTTATGACACATTGAGCCAAATCATAAAAAAGATATCACACTAAAATTTCAATCCATCTATGATAGCTGAGTTATTCATTAAATGTGGTCGAGAGGCTATAATTTAAACTGTTATGTCCAGACAGTGAGACAGGACAAGTTTATTAATAACAACACAAACTAAAGATGTCATAAACTGAGGTTCAGATTTGAGGACACCATAATACCAAGGGTATATGTATAGAATATGAAATAAAATTTCAACAGTGAGTGACAGAGAAGTGGCCAAGAATATGTATTCTGATGAGGACCACACAAGAATTAAAGAATATGGATATGCATCACTGTATGTCTTTCATTAAAACAATTTGGGGGAAAATGGACAGACATTGATCAGAAGGACTATAGATTAATAGTCTGAATAATTGCACATCATGGCTCCCAGTTGTTCACCATACCTACCTCCACATTGTGCTAAATTTAATATCATCTGCTTTGAAAGCTCAGCTACAAAGTATTGCTCTCAGAGGAATGGCACCATGCATTTACCAGTCTGTGGCAACTCTATAGTCCACACCAGTTCCAACCGCTCGGCCACTCCCTGATGGTGATGACTCGAAAGTAGGAGATGGCCACTAAAACCACTACAACAGTCATAATAATCCGTAAGGAACTTCCCTCGTCGTTGTCAGGGGCTATTATGTCGGTAAAATGTTCCAAATTGAACATCATCTTTTGTCATTGTTAGAAATATAATATATAACCTTCCCTACAATTAATTAGGGTTTTGTTTTAGCACTAAGGACTTGAACAGTAAGGAACAAGTGGGCTTAACATTTGTCGTAAAATGTTCTTTACATTTGTCGTTGACCCCCATTTTCTTAAATTCCTGCTGGTTTTGGTGACTCCAGAACTCTCATCACGACGCCACCAAGTAGACTCTTTTCGCACTGAGCTGAATTTCTTGATCAACAAACTCGTTCAAGCTTTTCAAGGGAGGTGTTGATAGATTGAAATATGTTAAAAGTATGGTGTTATAACAAATTGATTATCTTACCGTTTCTTAGAAGGTAAAAGAAAAGGATTATGGTGATCGTCTTGATACAATGTTAAAAAGGCCCTACACGGAAACACTGGAGTCTTGGTGAACGACGAGGGAAGTTCCGATTCCGTAGAATCGAAAGGTAGCTGTAGAAGCATGAAAAAAATATGTCATCAGTGCTGTCATATTTCAATTCCGTAGAATCGAAAGGTAGCCGTAGAAGCATAAAAAAAATATGCAGGTCACATATAAACCATGCCCCCTCAAAGGAACAACCAAGCCGCAGAGAAGCCACATGCGGCCTAAAATAACCAAGCCGCAGAGAAGTTACATGTGGCCTGGTCAAACCAAACACCAAAAAGCCGCATAGTATACTCTATGCGGCCTGAACGACCGCAGAGCAGGGAGGCCCCATAAAAATTCCCTGACACAGCAGTCGATGACTGTCAGACTCTGACACATCACTCATGACGCCGATGCTTAGAGATTCGTGAAAGACGACTCAAGAAAAGACAGACGAAAAGTCACATCAGTGCATTAATGACCTTATCAGATGTGTCATGCCACGTGTTCTCTCATATGCGACTACTCCCTATGCGACCTCGTCACCATACGGCTAAAGTGTCTATTCGACCAAGGCCAGAGGAGAGCTTGCATGCGGTCACAACGACATGCGACCAAAGTGTCCATTCGACCAAGGCCAGAGGAGAGCTTGCATGCGGTCACAACGCCATGCGGTCAAAGTGTCCATTCAACCAAGGCCGGACGAGAGTTGCATGCGGCCTCGTCAACATGCGGCCAGAGTGTCCAGACGACCAAGGCCAAATGAGAACACGTATGCGGCCACGACAATATGCGGCCAAGATGTTATGCGGCTCTCGACTCATAGAATTTTTCTGTTACAACCGAAGATAATTTTTTGCACAGTCTGTCATGCTCCGATCTTCTGCAGGATTTGTCCGTCCCCGCTAGGCGTGAATCACTGCGCCAGCGCTCCCACATGACGATCGTTCCCATCAGGACGTGATGCCGCACGAGCACAAGCTGTGTCCGACAAGGCCATGATCCGAACAGACGAAGAAATAGCTAAGCCACAGAGTTGCACATATAGTATCCAGTGCAGCAAAAATTTGAACGACACTAGTAAACAGCCGTTTCAATAACTAGTTCGCCAAGTCGATATAGCGGAAGTAGAATAAACACAAGTATGATACATAAACAAGCTTTTTATTGATAAGGAATAAGATTACAAGCGGCGCTAGGCCAAGATTACAAGTCGCTCAAGCTCTCTCTCTCCCTCTCTCAAAACAATAAAGGTGTGTCAAGCGGCTTACAACTTGGGATGATACATAGGCGATATTTCCACATTATGTCTTGTATATGTGCTTCAGCTCCGGACGCAACACTCCAAGGCTCCATAGCTAACTTACGCCTTAGCACGCACGAGGGAATACTCTGCACTGAACGAGGTTCTCCCGCACCCTGCGAGCAATCTGGTGGATTATCAGTACATGAATGCACTGGTGGGGAGGCTTCTCGCCCGCTCGACAAATCGAAACACGATATATTAGTTTCGTGCACCATCTATTAAGTTATCTTTCTAATATTGCCTTAGGATCAGTTTCATGGAAATGATGTAAAGCCTAACTCGTGTGGCAGTGCGCTGGACGATATAAGAGAAACACGGCAAAACTTACCAACTTACCATTCTTTCTTCTCTGTCCAAATGATACAACCAAGTTAACCAAGCACGAATATCTATAAGGAAACCAAGAATCACATAAGCAAACACAAGTATTACTAGCGTATTTCTGACTCAGGTGAACGACATATTCAAATTTGTGATACTCATAGATATTCTCAAAGATGCTAGCAAAAAAAAAGTTTTCTGGATTTGATTTATTGCTTGAGAGTTATGGCTTTTGATTTCTGTTTTCTTGAGTGATCATTTTTGATTGCTAGAGTTTTCGATTGAGGATGGTGAGGGATGAGGACTATCACTGCTCTGGATATTGAAAGTTTCTCCTTGAAGTTTCGAGGACAAAATTTTTTCTTGGTGGGTAAGTATGTAGTGCTCCACTCCGCGTTGGCACTATGTACAAGAGATATCGGTTTGCTGACTCGAGTGAAAGTCTTCTCGGAGAGTTCTCGATCAAAACACAAAATGATTGATCTAAGTGAGTGGGCAAAACTTTATTCTCTGATTCTTGCACTCCTTAATAATGAATCTAAGTTTTCTACTGCTTGTTCAAAGAAGTTAGTTTCATAAGAAGAATGATAGAACCTGACTTTGCACGCTTAATAAGAGAACACGTATTGCTTGTCATTGAAATGAACATGCATGCTTATCTAGAGAACTTGTATGCTTGTCTAAAAGAGATAGAAATATTGCCATGCTAGTTAAAGAATAGAATGTTGCATGCTTAGTTACACGAACATCGCTATCGAACGAACCGTTGTCTTGCTAATAAACAAGAGTAAAAAGAATGTTCATATGTTTCAATCGTATGCTAAAGAAAGAGTAGAACTGCATGCTTAGTTAAAAGAGATAGAGAACTATTTTCATTCTTGCTTGCTTAAATAGAGATTGTTACATGTTTCCATAGAATGGTTTAAAATGCTGAATGATATCAGAGAGATGGCAGCCAGTTTGCATAAGAGATAGAGATGGAGGCATGTCCACACAGAGACAGAGACAGAGATAGAGACAAAAGAAAGAAGAGATTGACTATATGTTTGTTTATTGAACTACTACATAGTAAGATTTTATATGATAGAGTTGTATTCCATGTATCGGTCTTTAGACAACTTGTGCACAAGGGTAATCCCACGAACGGTTTATGTATCACTGGGGATCGTTCGCCCTAGGGGATATCAGAGGAACACCCTGAGGCAATGAAGTCCTCGCGATCAGGGGGGTGTTCACGTCTATAGAGCATAGGTTTTCCATGGACCATCATGTAGTTAGGTCGCATGCTAGGTTAGCCTTCTTGCATACCTAACTATTTGATGTAGAGACTAATATAGAAAAAGAACCTTATATATATATATATATATATATATATATATATATATATATATATATATATATATATATATATATATATATGCAAATATTTCTAACTTATATATCTGCTGCTGGGATAACCGTTACGGAAGGGTAAGAATCACTGAATAAGTGGTATTCATGCTATCGAACATGTTCTCTTATGTTAAACGATTTCATAGAGAATTCTTATTTTTTGTATATGCTTCTATCTCGTGCCCACGATAAGATGTTAACTTATGTTAAGTGAAAGAGAGAGATGCTAAGCAGATAGTCCACTAGATGCATACTAGAGTATTTAAAGGAATGAATATGACTTACGAGACATGCTGCGCACAAGAGATAGTAATTGATCTTGCATATCGTACATGAACTGCTTGTCTTGTCTGCTTTCCTTTATTTCGAACATGAACTCTATTTTCAAAGATATTTCCAAGAGAAGTAATATGACTCCGTTCCTGTACTACATGAAACGAACCTAGGTAAAACTAGAAAGATCACTACTAATGTAATATTTTGCCACATGCTTACTTAGTGTTGGTTTTAGTGAATGTTGCTTCTGTTCGTTAAGTTTATACTCACCGGTACTTTCTCGAAAGTGCTGACCCACTAACAGTTTATTTGTTCACAACTGCTGGATCATCCGAGAAAGCGATAACCGTGCCTCATCCCCAGGATCCAGAAATCTAGAGTCGATGCCTTGAGCTGTATCGAGATTGCTTTGAGCTGATTTTGTATAGAGGAACATAATGTATGGAACGATGTCATTATAATCGAGAGAAAGAGAGCTAGAGCGAACTATAATCTCGGCCAAGCGCCGCTTGTAATACATCTTGATTATCAATAAAGAGCTTATTTTCTTATGCCATTGTGTTCTTTATTTTTTTGCAATATTGTGCTGCTGCTCTGGTCTTGAATAGCTTACTTGCCCTTGTTCAAAGCTTTGGCCTTGTGCAAGCGCAGCTTAGGCTTGTACGATATCACGCCTAAGCAAGGACGAATCGGTTTTGCAAGGACCCAAGCGAGGACGAACGGCCTCGGGATTGGGGCGTGACAGCTAACATGCTGACATGGCAAAATTTGCCATGTCAGCATTGTTGTAGCAAAACGTCACTCATAATGTCCCTAATGTAGCGATATTTTACGACCAAATATTACGTTGCCATTTAACGATGACACGTCGCTAATCGTCGTATATTCTGCGACGTCGTGTCGTCACAAATATATGTCACTACCGTGACGACTAGCAACATTTTTGCTGTCAGCGATCATGAAATACGCAATATCGTAAAAACGTCGCTAATTATGTCGCTAAATTATTTTAGCAACGTTAGTTTACCTATTAGCGACATTTTTAGGCGTCGCTAATATGTTATTTTGGTAGTGATGCAAGCCTTGACCCAGACGATGTTGGAGATCAAGAAAAATATGGCCTCACAGCCACCAAGAACCTCGGAACAAGCTAGTCAAGATCCTGGGGCAAATGGAGGCTCAAACGCCACCGCTTCGTCCATCAATGGTGATCACATTAGCCCCGGATTGTCTACTCCTTCCATAGTAGATGAGGCTCTGGAAGCGATGTGGGAGGTACGAGAACTGCGAGCCCGCTTGGACTAATTGGGGAACCGAGACTCACTGCGGGAACTCGGGATTCGATAACCATATCCCCTCGAGTGGAGAGATGTGTCCTATCCACCTAAATACAAGCCCTTCAAATTAAATCCATTTGAAGGGAAGATATCACCTCGTCAATACATGAGTTACTTTGAGAAAGCAACATGGCATCTGCCCTGCAGTGATCATCTCCTCACCAAGCTCTTTGTCGGGGCATTATCGGGGGTCGCCTTCGATTGGTTCTGCAGCCTCCAAGACAACTGCATATCGTCATTCAACGATCTTAAAAGTCGCTTCCTCGATCGATTCTATGACGGGGGATATGACATGACGATGTCCTCCTTACTAGACATCATACAAAAAGAAAAGGAGCCTATACGGGAATACGTCGAACGCAACAAGCATGCCGCGCTGAAGCTACCTCCGGGTAATCATGAATCCACTCTGATGGACATGTACCGGAATAACCTACTTCTGGCGGTCAGGCTATGGATGGGTGACACCCAATTCAAAGAATGGACGACGTTCATCATAAATATCCTCGGCACTGAGAAGAAGGTGAAGGACCCCCATCTCTTGGGAATACAGATCATGTCGCTGAGGATAGAAAAAATGCTCCTACAACAGCAATAACAATAGTGGCAACAACTCCCGGAATATCAAGGGAATACAGGCTTTGGTCACCAATCTAACCAAGAAGTCCGAGCAAAAGTCGGCCGAGGCTCCGAAGCCGAAAGAAACTTATTCCTTCGAAGACGATGACGTCATGGCTATCTTTGACGTACTAATGAAGGGAAACAAGCTTCGGCTTCCAAACGTCAAGCGTCCTATTGAGGCAGCCGAGATGAATAATCCAAAGTACTTCTACTACCATCATTACGTCTACCATGCGACACAGGATTGCTCCACACTGAAGTGGTACATCCAGCGTCTACTCGACACCAAGGCCCTCACATTGGATTTCAATGACAAGACTGTTGCCGTAAACATGGTATCTCTCAAGTTTGACAACTTTTCGGTGACAGAAGCCCAAGACGGAGTAATCCCGATCCCACGGACAACGATGGAGGTCGTCAATCTTTCGTCGGCTCATAACCAAACAGACGGGCTGATACCTCTCACCACACCACATGGAGAGGTCATGTGGGTCCATCCAGACATTGCCCCAAAATTGATGCAACAGATAACACCTTCTGCCACCAAGACTAAGGGCAAGAAGTCCAAGTCATGCTACACAGATTTTTTCTCTCCCGAAGAAGCTATAGCAGGAACAACAAGATCAGGCCTGGCGTACCAACGCGAGTATAACACTCCTGACGATGGTGCACTCCTAATTGTCGCACATGCAACATCAGAATCGGGTCCATCCCAGTCTCCGGTAGCGGACAAGTCCAAGCAGAAAGAAATTCGCTTTGACAGACCACTGCACAAAGATACATCCCAAGGGCTGGAGATTCCCTACAACTTTGACATTTTTGTGCAACTGGCCTATACTCCAGCAAAGTTGTCTTTATTCAAGCTTCTTCGACTCTCCAATGACACTCAGGCTACTTTTAGTGCGGCATTACAAAATGCCGACACCTACCTAGAAAAGGTCAAGCCGCTAGCTGAGGATTCCACCGCATGCCCCCACTGCAACAAAGTGATGGAGGCGATACCCAATATTACATTCTCGCAATAAGATATGTTGCTAAAGAATAATCGGCACGATCTTCCTTTGTACTACACAGGATATATTAGCGCCATCAAGGTGGACCGGATGCACATCGACTTCGGTTCGTCAATAAGCATTATCCCGCGGAGTCTGCTTCAGACCTTGGGCATCCTGATGCATCGCCTGGTAGCGACCAACACTGCCATCAGTGGCTTCAACGCGGGAAGAAGCTACCCTCTGGGCAAGATTCGCTTGAAGTGCCAAATCGACGATCTAAAAACAGAGGTCACCTGCTACATCATAGACGTAGACGTATTGTCACGCCCCAGTCCCAAAATACGTAAGACTATGAATACGTAAGCATGCCAGCCGTATGTTTATGGAGACTCCAATATATGAAACCATAACACATACGTACGTTGTATTATGAACAATAATTCACAAGTGGTATATAATTATCACAAGTCACAGGGCATAACTAAATCTCATCCACAAAAATCATAAAGAAATAAATGATCATATATGTCAATAAACCAAATATGAACTAGTCGAGAAGAACTAATAGTTGGATGGAGACAAATCCACTACCAACTAGAATATAAGAGAAACAAAATAAGTACATCATCTAATGAACAACGAGACTCGAAGAGAAAATCTCCTCGAAATAGATCAAAGTAGCAAGTCCTGATCCGTGCTCCTGCAAATAGCCATGATTGTCTACACCTGAAAAGGGACCAGGTCCTCAGAGGGACGTAACAAGATACATAGAAGTATGCCAATAAAGTACTAAAAAATAAACATCCAAAGGGTCGTCTAACCGCCTATATGAATGCACTTTGAGAACAACTTTCCAACACGTAGGCTATCTGGCCAAAATGGGATTGACATGATTCTCTCGGAGATTCAGGGGCCTAAAAAGTATGCCTTTTGAACCTCAGAGGCTGCCAGGTAATAATAATATATATAGTGGTCATCATGATCGCGCGTCTCCGGCGGAGCGTATGGGTTACACAAGGAAAGTGCAAATGAGCCCAAACGCCTTACTCATTGTCCTCCCCACCCATGCTCTAAGCATGTCATATCCATGACACGATGATACCTCTAATAACTGCCAAGTCTTCTAGCATACAAATTCTATCAGCAATTATTCCCTATCGCACGTCCCACACTTACTGATGATCAGTCAATACGTAAGTCCGTGATCTATATGAGACTCATAACTCATGTAAGAAATGTGTCACAGAATGAAATATAAGAATGCCTCATGATCATGTGGTGGTCTCGTAAAACTAGGTCGATATGCATAATATATAATAAAGATAAAATACGATGCCACCGTCGTTGCACCCAAGTTATTCTTGGACGCACAGTTTATATAACGGTTAAAATATATGAACTAAATGATAGAATTAAAATACATGCACCATATGGAATATAAATCACAGTACAATGGCAAGGTATACTTGCCTGGCAAGAAAGCTGCGTAATATAAACATCCAGGTGTCAAGTATAGTGGATCAGAAACTATGGCCTCCGAATAAACGTCTCCGGATGCTGAAATAAACATCACCAACATTCCCAAAATAAGTGAGACAACTAGAAAATAACTACCATTTCGTCCAATTTGGACACAGGGGCAAAATGGTAATTTTGGGTCAAAGTGGGTCCACATGTGGGCCATTTTGTATCGAAATACGTGCCAGAGGTAAAGGTCTATAAATGGGACAAATTATAGGTTAAAAAAATTTTAAACGTCGATACAAACTCAACGGTATATCCAATTTTAAATTCTGGTGAGCTGAACACAAATTTGCCCTTAAAGTCAAACCGCGGGGCCCATAAATAGGCGGCTTGGTCAACTATTTCAGAATTGCGTGAAACTTGGCTCACAGGACCAGCGTGATACCACGAATCCAATGGCACAAATTTTATCACCTTTCGACGAGCGTACACTAAATGGTGCAGTATTTTATAAAAGTCGCGATACGGGATCTTTTTTTACGGATACGGGGTGATTCCGACACCCACACACGTACGAATCAGCTTCCGCAAAAGTCCACACGTCAGGATATACCATATGCACCTTTCGGTGCAATTGGTACGCGATGAGGCGGTCCCGTTTATATATATAGATAGGGAGAGGGGAAGATGGAAATCGGGCTGTGGTTTTGCTGTGAAGGGGTAGATGGGTATTAGGATTAGTTATAGTTAGGTTTTGTTGCTGTGGGTAGTTGATAGGAATTATGTTGTTAGTAGGATTAGGTTTTATATTAGTTTTAGGTTTTGTTATTTTATTTTCTTTTTCTTTTTTCTTTCTTTTATTTCTTTTCTTTTCTTTTATTTTATTTTCTCTTTTTTTATTAACATTAATAATAATAATAATAATAATAATAATAATAATATTATTATTATCATCATCATCACTAACATTATTATTATTATTATTATTATTATTATTATTATTATTATTACTATTATTATTTTTTATTAATAACCATATATTTATTTATGTATATAGATGAGGCTAAAAATTCAAAACTAATATTTGCACACAAAATAAATTCTAGAAAATTATTTTGTAAGGCTTTAATAAAATTCTACATTCAAAATATTTTATAAAATATTTTGTAATTAATAATTATATATTTATTTAGTTATAATAAATCAAATAATTGTATTATCCAATTAACTAAATAAATAACTAAATGGATATCCTATAAAATAGAATAATAGTAAATAATATGCACATCTTACAAGAAGAGAAAAATGCCTAACTTGGTACGGAGAATTATGTGATGCTAATTATAGGAAGTTGGGATATAAAAATATCCACAAATAAATTATATATACAGAATATCTAATATTTAATAATTAATCTATGGTTGTTACACTAATGTCATACTAATACCAAGGAATCGAATTTCTGTGCCACGAAAAGATCCTACAGGTAGTGCCTCCTGTATAGGCTACTTCCTATGAAGGAAGATACAGATTTTGGGCCATCCTATATTATTAATGTCCAAACCACGGTGAAGTGTCCTAATAAAATTATTGGATTTTAATTGTTTTGAAAATAATCTAAAACAAATACAAGAAATACAAAATACACACAAAATACCTATTTTTGGGTGAGGGAATTTACATGTATCCTACAACGTTCTCCTAGGACATCCATGGATACATCAATACATGATCGTACCTTCAATCTTGCACCAGTGCTTGAAGTACGTGGACGATCACGATGTTGTCAAGATTAAATTTGCCGACGTGGATCCTTTCAAAGGGGTATAGGCTTAATACTATGATTCACTCATGTACAAGCAAGTCTGCCAGGACGAAGGAGGGAATGACGCCGCCGACGAAGCAGAAATCGGCATAATATCAGGCGAACCTTTGACGGTCCACCTCAAGGGACGTGCTTGTGACACAACCCCTTTCCTCGTTGTAAAGATACAACGGAAGGTACCAAAACCTCTGACGGTACGACTGACAAATCAAAATAAATACCCAGTGCCAGCTTCTTTCCCTGAACCCTTGGTAGTCAAGCTTCGCAGGAGGCCTCCAAAGACCTCATCCGCATCGGAGATAAATCTCGAGGAAGACGAACTAAAAGAGTACGTAGCGGCTCACGCTAATGCTCCGTCCCTAGACGATGTAATTCCCCTGGAAAAGATCTTACTTTATGAATAAAGGGTTATCTTTGAATTACTATGATGTCCCTCACTTAAGCATATTATACTCCCTAGAACATGGTATAGGCCTGCAACTACATACACAGGTAACTACTACCTATGTAGTAAACCAGATCCTCTCTAGCCAAGGTTCCTACTTCACAGTTCCAGCAAGGAGGAGGGAAGACAAACACATCATCTTCGGCAGGGTTGAATGCTCCCGGTCCTTCATGTCACGCCCCAATCTCCCGCAAGCTCGATAGTCCCCGCTGAACGTGAATCACCACGTTTACAGCTCTCCCGCAGGACCATCGTTCTCATCGAGATGTGATGCCGTACGAGCCTGGAGTTGCGCTCGTACAAGGCGATGTTGTCAAACACCAAATGTTATCATTGAAACAACCAAGTTGCAGCGGAAGTCAAGTATTGTGTACCAAGCACACAATCAGAGTAATACGCAGTGAAGCTCACGATAGGGTCAAATAAAATGCCTCATCGAAGACAAGGCCACGAAGGAGATGTCACGAAGGCGATGAAATACTCTTGCTCTTTTCTCTAGCCCACAAAGGTACTTACAGTTCATACATCATGTCCCGTATATCCAAGCAGCGCCACTACGCCTGCGTACCTGAAATAATGCCCACAAACGTGGGTCAGTACACAACCGTACTGGTGAGCGGGGTAACCCACTCGCCTAAGCCGACACTAAGTAAAAAATAGTGAATGCAAACAGTTATATGGTGATCTTTCTAGTTGAATCCTAGATTCATTTCATGGCATATGGATGACATGTTAAGGAAAGCAGTAAAGCAGTTTAAGCATGCTAGCATTCAATCTCAAACCAAACGACAAGCAGTTTATATATATCCGACCCGTCTAACTCAATGTCATCGCTTGCACGATAACATATCGAACCATCAGTCTCGCCTCGATATCCATCCAGAACCAAAGTTTATATATCCCACTCTCGAGTGCACACTCTTGCCGAGGCAAGGTGGCCGCGCCTACACGATGCACAAACCAAACAAAGTAAAGCAAGCCAACATCTATTCTTATATGAAGTCACTGGCCAAAGGCCATAAAGGACGTTGATCGGACAGATCAAATGCAGTTCTATTCGAAACAGCGCTAAGTAGCTAACCCACCTGAATTGCATCCAACCGCTGGCACCGCGCCCAAGACGCGTTACCCAAATTGTCTCCTCCATGGCCGAACGGTCCCGGTGCCCCGGAGCACCCGTTCGAGGAAACCAAACCCTGTGCCACCCAGGTTGTCCGTGACTATGCAGACACGTAGGTATGACGAGAGGATCGAACATTCTCGCCCCACCAAGCGATCCTAGACTCGTTCCATCAATAATCCAACCAACACATCCATAACCATTCTTCCAACATGTCCTTCCAAGAACCCAAATCTCGACCTCAAAACATAGCCCGAGGCATCAAAATATCAAGTGTTTCATAGGCACGAAGCCTCTTCTCAACACAATCCAAATTGGTGCAGCACCTATGCTCGAAGCAAAACCCATGGCACAATGCCGTTTCAGTGGCACAATGTCACATTCGTGGCACGATGCCCCATCAAACGACACAACGCCCTCGCCGATACAGTTGTTCGGTTTCGAACCACAACTGCCTGCTTTGCAAGACAAAGCATCCTTGTGATACACGCGCACGGATGCACGTTCGCTCGCCCGAATCCCGATATTCTCGATATTCCCATTGCCTCAATTGTATCATTCCAACTTGTATATTTCCAACCGTCCAAGCATAATCCCAAGTAATCCAAACGATCGCCTCAAATGAATAATCCAGCTATCGTATCCAACTATCCAACGCGTAAACCATTCAAGCCACAATCCTACCAAGCCAACGACGCACACTCTATGCACGCCTCAGTGTAGTGCTTCCCGATATTTCAGCCCAAGTGTTCAAGCCTTTATGTATTTTTCATATTATTAGGCATGAAGGAGTAGAGGAGAAGGGAAAGAGCCCACTCACAATGATTGATCCCGTTAGGCATCCTGTCCTGCCGATACGGCCAATCCCTTGAACCCGTGGTCCGATGCAAGCGCGATCTACTCAACTGGTATGACCGTGCGAGCAGGCCGTGCTCTACAAATCATCCGACCGATCGGACTAAGAAAGATGGCATTATCATTCCAACTCAGCTATCTCAGTACTGCTCTGAACGAACACCTGATTTCCATCGAACCCGCTAGCCATCTGCACATGAAACAACTCAATCAATACTTATTTCCAAAATCCAATAAATCAAATGGAACCAGCATTTGTTTCATTCAATCCGACTCAGCGTAACGCACCGTACGGTTGCGGGGCGTTACATAATATACCACTTAGAATCAGGTTCGTCCACGAACCGTGCTGGTACTCATTCCTATCACATGCCACAATCCAATTCCATGGATATGCTCTATGCAACTCACATTATCCTGATCCAGACTCAGCATCTCGCTCTGTTGAATGCTCGTACAAATTCTATATTCCCACATCCTCCTTGCAGCTCAATACGAATTCTTCGTATCGCTTAGTTTTGGATCGATACACATATTTAAGGCGTCCCTAAAATACATGCATTTCAGCCGAGCTTTGCGATAGCAAATTTGAACAAGTTACAAGGGTATCTTTATGTTCGAGGCGTCCATTTGCTTTGCTCCCAATTGGACCAAATCACGATTTCTATTCCAATACATTCGCTCGAGAACTATTCTCAATTATGCAGATTTTCCACCGACTCAATCAGTCTGAGTTCCAACTCAATCCATCCCACTATTTCTGAAATCAGTACTAGCAACATCTCCAAATATTATCTCGTGCACCGAACGATTCTCATAACTGATCTACCCCAGCTATGCGACTTACCCAAATATCAACTTGCTTAGATCAGCTCAGTCCAACACATATCCTGCCATCTCAATACCTCACAGGGTGAACATCTATATTGAGGTTCGTGTGATCCACGAAGATCTCGCCGCCACGCCAAAGGGATTTGTGTCGCCATGATTTCGACGTGAACACACTCGCCACAATTCTTAGGTTGCGCATGAAATAGTTCTTCGCGCTGCTTCCACTGCCTCGAAGCATAGAATATCACCTTCGCCTTCCGAATGAGCACGCTTCCCAGACTAAGTTCCGAGATATCTTGTAAATCTGAAGCAAATCTGTCCCTTCCAGTATTTGCAAGGATTTGATCTGAACGAGCCGCTGCTTTAACTTCACGAGCTAGTTTCACAGTCGTCAATTCATATGAATGCTATTCCCTTCCAGGGCACGATGAGTCAGAGGCGATGCCATCGATAAAAAAAATCTGCGACTCTGAATCTCATCAGTTGACTAGGCTACTTCCACCATTGCTTCGATCTTCCGGCTGCATCTTCAGTTGAAGGCTATCCCAAGGATCTCTCCAATCCAACACTCAGTCAATGGGCCAAATCTTATTGCTCACATCTTCCCTCGACGCATTCCCAAATACGCCGCCTCAAGGGTCGTTCTATGGGTCTACCATATTCATATCCGATTCAGCGGGCAAGGTCGCTTAGGGTCAGCTGTCCCGAAGCTACGCTTGATAATTGTAATCATCACGATGGACAGTTACTATAAACCATGCTATATCTCATCTGCAAATCCGAATAAAAATCCAACCATTCACCCGAGCGAAGTTTCCGAATTCGAGAACCGCGCTCGTTGAAACCTTATTCCATCAATCCGCCGTTCTGTCCTGAATCCATCAAATTTCCGAATTGCATATTCGATTCTCGCACTACAAATTGCAATGATTCTCAAAACCCAAGACTTGCTCTAATTCTTATCCATTTGCTGCGTCCCACAATGCACTTCCAACTTACTCGAGCAGCGCAGTGATTTGTTCCGACGTTGCTATCACATTTAGCTATCTTCAAACATCCGCCCACGTCTTCCGGAGAATCCGTTTACTATCGTTGCACCATCCTGCCCAAAATTCCATTTCCGCTAAACCTGAGTCAACTTCACGAGCAACAACATTCAAAATCTACAAGTTTGTGTGAATCTATCTCATTGTCCCTCCAGACCAATATCGTGTTTCTTTTGCTCAACCAACAGCTCAAAAGTGTCGCCCAAAATCGTAGTCCATGCTCGCTATCATTCGATTCACCCATCGCTCATTCAAGCGTATCCCAACTGTTCGTTCCGATCTCGTCCAACTCTCAAGTCCAACGATACTTCCATTTGTACCAGTCCGTTCACGATATGCCCAACTCAATATTCGCTTGCTCCATTTTCATTCTTTCCAACATACCGACTTTCACTCACCAGCTTGTATTCTTGTTTCACGAGTCCGTTCAGGAAATTTCCATTGAATGTCCAACCAAAATGTTTCCAATGCCTTGCTCAAAATGTGGTATCCCATATACCACTCCGAATCAAGTCACTACTCACATTACGTTTTCCTGCACGAATCCAAGATCCGTTCGAACCATTCTCCATGCATGATCATGCCTTTCTCAACTCAAGTCTGACACAAAAACTCAGGCAATGCTTGAATTATCCAACTGTTTCCATAAATCTTACTATGCAACTCGTGCCATATCCCATTCACAATACTTCCAGCTATTCTCAAAGCCGTCTGATACTTTCGCAACACGAGCAACCCGTGCAACGATCTCTCTTCCAAGTAATCCAACCCAATACTCAATGGTTCCACACATTTGTTATACGAGCAACTCGTGCCAACTATTCTGATATTCCCGAGCCAAACTCAAACATGCTCAACCGATGCGCCACAGCCAAAATTCTAACTTCTATCCAACACAGTCGCTACACGAGCAACTCGTGCAACGATCCATTCTCATCAAATGCTTCTACTCACAATATGCCGTATAACCAATCTCGTATGCCAACCAACTGATCCACGATGCAATCAGAAACTCCCTGAACGACAAGCCAAGCCAACCCAACGAAAGCTCTCAACTTGTTGCACAAATGCAACAACGCCAACCAACTTGCTGCACGAATGCAACAACGCCTAACGAGACTAAGCGATCCTACGAAAACCAACCAAGGCAACCCAACAAAGAATAATATGCAACCATAACCAGCAATAAATAGACTTATTGCATGAAACATCCGATACGGCACCGAGTAGAGTCAAGAGCTAGACGACATGCGGAAGCTATATAGAGTTTGTGATGAAGCGAAGGACCAAGTCCGAAGAAATGAACCAGGCGCTCTGATACCAATCTGTCATGCCCCAATCTCCCGCAAGCTCGATAGTCCCCGCTGAACGTGAATCACCACGTTTATAGCTCTCCCGCAGGACCATCGTTCTCATCGAGACGTGATGCCGTACGAGCCTGGAGTTACGCTCGTACAAGGCGATGTTGTCAAACACCAAATGTTATCATTGAAACAACCAAGTTGCAGCGGAAGTCAAGTATTGTGTACCAAGCACACAATCAGAGTAATACGCAGTGAAGCTCACGATAGGGTCAAATGAAATGCCTCATCGAAGACAAGGCCACGAAGGCGATATCACGAAGGCGATGAAATACTCTTGCTCTTTTCTCTAGCCCACAAAGGTACTTACAGTTCATACATCATGTCCCGTATATCCAAGCAGCGCCACTACACCTGCGTACCTAAAATAATGCCCACAAACGTGGGTCAGTACACAACCGTACTGGTGAGCGGGGTAACCCACTCGCCTAAGCCGACACTAAGTAAAAAATAGTGAATGCAAACAGTTATATGGTGATCTTTCTAGTTGAATCCTAGATTTATTTCATGGCATATAGATGACATGTTAAGGAAAGCAGTAAAGCAGTTTAAGCATGCTAGCATTCAATCTCAAACCAAACGACAAGCAGTTTATATATATCCGACCCGTCTAACTCAATGTCATCGCTTGCACGATAATATATCGAACCATCAGTCTCGCCTCGATATCCATCCAGAACCAAAGTTTATATATCCCACTCTCGAGTGCACACTCTTGCCGAGGCAAGGTGGCCGCGCCTACACGATGCACAAACCAACCAAAGTAAAGCAAGCCAACATCTATTCTTATATGAAGTCACTGGCCAAAGGCCATAAAGGACGTTGATCGGACAGATCAAATGCAGTTCTATTCGAAACAGCGCTAAGTAGCTAACCCACCTGAATCGCATCCAACCGCTGGCACCGTGCCCAAGACGCGTTACCCAAATTGTCTCCTCCATGGCCGAACGGTCCCGGTGCCCCGGAGCACCCGTTCGAGGAAACCAAACCCTGTGCCACCCAGGTTGTCCGTGACTATACAAACACGTAGGTATGACGAGAGGATCGAACATTCTCGGCCCACCAAGCGATCCTAGACTCGTTCCATCAATAATCCAACCAACACATCCATAACCATTCTTCCAACATGTCCTTCCAAGAACCCAAATCTCGACCTCAAAACATAGCCCGAGGCATCAAAATATCAAGTGTTTCATAGGCACGAAGCCTCTTCTCAACACAATCCAAATTGGTGCAGCACCTATGCTCGAAGCAAAACCCATGGCACAATGCCGTTTCAGTGGCACAATGTCACATTCGTGGCACGATGCCCCATCAAACGACACAACGCCCTCGCCGATACAGTTGTTCGGTTTCGAACCACAACTGCCTGCTTTGCAAGACAAAGCATCCTTGTGATACACGCGCACGGATGCACGTTCGCTCGCCCGAATCCCGATATTCTCGATATTCCCATTGCCTCAATTGTATCATTCCAACTTGTATATTTCCAACCGTCCAAGCATAATCCCAAGTAATCCAAACGATCGCCTCAAATGAATAATCCAGCTATCGTATCCAACTATCCAACGCGTAAACCATTCAAGCCATAATCCTACCAAGCCAACGACGCACACTCTATGCACGCCTCAGTGTAGTGCTTCCCGATATTTCAGCCCAAGTGTTCAAGCCTTTACGTGTTTTCCATATTATTAGGCATGAAAGAGTAGAGGAGAAGGGAAAGAGCCCACTCACAATGATTGATCCCGTTAGGCATCCTGTCCTGTCGATACGGCCAATCCCTTGAACCCGTAGTCCGATGCAAGCGCGATCTACTCAACTGGTATGACCGTGCGAGCAGGCCGTGCTCTACAAATCATCCGACCGATCGGACTAAGGAAGATGGCATTATCATTCCAACTCAGCTATCTCAGTACTGCTCTGAACGAACACCTAATTTCCATCGAACCCGCTAGCCATCTGCACATGAAACAACTCAATCAATACTTATTTCCAAAATCCAACAAATCAAATGGAACCAGCATTTGTTTCATTCAATCCGACTCAGCGTAACGCACCGTACGGTTGCGGGGCGTTACACTTCATCCAGAGGAACAAGAGCCAGAACCCGATACCGATAAAATACAACTCTACCGGTTCAGTGGTCAAGCAAAATACCTCATCCAGAAGATGAGTTATGATCTTAAAAGTAACCTAGGTCTGAATTACGGCAAAGGTCAACGATTGCCCTTGTGCCTCACCTCTCCGGCAGGCAAGTCCGATGATTACTACTATAAGACCAAGCATGGCTTAGGGTATGTCATGCCTCCCACAACCCCCGAAGGCTCGGGTGAAGAAGCTGAGTTACACTCTTACTCTTTAGAGTCTTCCTCTTGGGACTCCGATATCAGTTTCAGAGAGATACTCAAACAAACATTGTCTGCCAACATGGTGTCAGCTGACCCTGAGGAAGACGACGAGGATCCTCCGAAACTCTTTAAAGTAGAACCGTGGGACCAACTCCTAGATGTACAATGGAAGATGTTGTTCGAACAACGAGAACCTTCCACTGAGGACGAAGTCGTACAAGTCAATCTTGGCGAAGAATTCTCCCCTAAACCTATCTTCATCAGCAAGAGTCTGACGAATGAGGATCGGGAATCCCTGCTACATTTTGTCAGAGAATACATCGATAAATTTGCCTGGAGTTATGAAAACATGCCGGGACCGGACTCCCAAATTGCGGTCCACAAACTCAATATTTTGTCGAACGCTAAACCTGTCAAGCAACAACAACGGCAGTTCTGGTCGGGTATCATGAACGCCACCGAAGCTGAAGTCAACAAACTAATAGCTAGTGGCTTCGTCCGCGAAGACAACATCCAGATTTAGTAGCCAACATCGTGTCCATCGTCAAAAAGAACAAAAAGATCCGGATCTGCATCGACTTTCGCGATCTAAATTTGGCATGCCCTAAGGATGAGTTCCCCCTTTCGATCACAGACATAATGATCGATAACACCTATGGCTTCGATCACATGTCCTTCATGGATGGATTCTTAGGCTACAATCTAATCAAGATATCTCATGACGATGAGAAGCATACATCATTCCGAATGCCGATAGGAGCATACTGCTACACAGTCATGCCCTTCGGTCTGAAGAACGCCAGTGCTACATACCAGCGAACGATGAGCACCATCTTCTGTGAGCATCTACCCAAGACGGTCGAGTGTTACATTGATGACATCACCGTCAATAGTCGCTCCAAAGATGATCACCTTCGGGATTTGAAGATTGTGTTTGACCTCATTTGTATGCACCAACTCAAGATAAATCCCACCAAATCTTTCCTAGGAGTCTCCAGCGACAAATTCTTGGGTTTCATCATAACTTTGAAGGGTATCCATGTGGACTCTGACAAGACTAAAATAATACTTGAAATGCGTCCACCGAAGAACCTCAGAGAACTTCATGGCCTTCAAGAAAGACTAGCTTATATCAGGAGGTTCATATCAAACCTCTCTGGACGTTGTCAGCTGTTTACTCAGCTTATGAAGAAGGGAGTCTCATATGTCTGGAACGAAGAATGTCAGTGCGCTTTCAACGACATCAAGGAGTACCTCATGAATCCCCCTGTATTGGTGGCCCCGTGGTAGGAAGACCCTTACTGCTATATGTGCGAGCAATGGATCACTCCTTCGGCTCTCTGCTAGTCCAGACAAGCGACGCAGGTCATGAGCAGACCATATACTATCTCAGTAGGATAATGGTCGGCACAAAGCACAGGTACAACCCCATCAAGAAAGAGTGCCTTGCTCTAGTCTTCGCCATATAGAAGACCCGATACTACGTGGCAGGGCAAACCATCTGCCATGCCCCGATCTTCCGCTAGATTGTCCGTCCCCGCTTTGTGTGAATCACCGTGCCAGCGCTCCCGCAGGAAGATCGTTCCCGTCAGGACGTGATACCACGTGAGCACAAGCTACACCCGCACAAGGCCATGATCCTAACATGCAAAGAAATAACTAAGCCACAGAGTCGCACAAATAGTCTCCAATACAGCAGAAATTTAAACGACACAAGTAAACGACCGTTTCGATAACTAGTTCACCAAGTCGATATAGTGAAAGTAGAATAAACACAAGTATGATACATAAACAAGCTCTTTATTGATAATGAATAAGGTTACAAATGGCGCTATACCGAGATTACAAGTCGCACAAGCTCTCTCTCTCTCTCTCTCACTCTCTAATAATAAAGGAGTGCCAAGCGGCTTACAACTTGGGATGATACATAGGAGATATTTCAATATTATGTCATGTATATGTGCTTCAGCTCCGGATGCAACACAACAAGGCTCCAGAGCGAACTCCATGCCTTAGCGTGCACGAGGGGATACTCCCCACTAAATGGGGTTCTCCCGCACCCTGCAAGTAATCTGGTGGGTTATCAGTTCATGAATGCACTGGTGGGGAGGCTTCTCGCCCTTTCGATAAATTTAAACACGATATATTAGTTCCGTGCACCATCTATTAAGTTATCTTTCAAGTCTTTTCTTAGGATCAGTTTCATGGCAATGGTGTAAAGTCTAACCCGCGTGGCAGGTCACCGTACAATATAAAAAAAATACAACAAAATTTACCAACTTACCATTCGTCCTTCCCTGTCCAATCCATAAAACCAAGTTATCCAAAACTCGAATATATATAAGGAAATCAAGGATCACATAAGCAAACACAAGTGTTACTAACATATTTCTGACTCAGGTTAACGACATATACAAATTTTGTGATACTCATATTACTTTGTGACTCAGGTTATACAAATGCATTATACTCAGGCCGTACAGATTTCTCAGATGTCTTATGCTCAGATTATTCAAGTGTGTTCAGAGGTTCAGATTTTTTGGTTCAATTAACGATCTGCACGCAGAGTGCGTCGTGCATCCGTTACTTGTCTCAAGTCCATACGTGGGTTGCCACATGATTCTTTTAAGGATACTTGATGATACTTTAATGAGAATTCAATGATACTTTTTAACAACATATTCACATTACTTGATGAGCCATCATGGACTGTAGTCCGCTACAAGGCCCCGTCTCCCCCATGCTAATGTTGCTACCTGACTATGAGACATTCTTGTCTGTATCGGATCGGTCCCAGTGCCCCGGCGTACCGTCCGCAGGAATCATAAACTTATGTACATGCAGTCCATGACCATTAACGATCAATACTAAGATTTTATTATATGCAATATTTTAGGACCTTGAATGAATATAACTACTTGATATAGTGTGAATGCATTTACTCGTTCAGAGATCTCATGATCGGGTGTGTTCCATTCAATGCACATTTTATGCTGATGTTTTACTACTTATTGCAGCTCCCATTTTGGGAGTTGCCTTGGCGACCCAACTGTCCCAAAAACTTTCTATGTTTCTATTATTTGGCTTAAAATGACTATTTTGATAATCTTTCTACCACAGGTAAGTGAACCATGATCTGTCTTGTGCTTCTATAACGAGGCAATATTTATGTGACGAGCATTTCAAGACATATGAAGCAATATACTTGAAGGAACATATAAGGAACAAAAGTAACGCTGCGAGGGTAAGGTTATAAGAATTATAAAGTGAGCATACTATTTCGTTCAACCGATCTACTTCCATTTTCTATGCAAAGAGATATAAGGTGGGATTATTCCCTTAGCTAGGTGTGTTGTATTCTTTATTAGCATGTAAGGGGTTATTCGTCTAGCGAACAGCATGTATCATCCGTATTTTTAAGTGTACAGGATAAGCAAAGTCAAGTTTATCGTAGCCACCCACCATAGTGATGATTCAGCTCGGTCGAGCGATACTTTGAGCGCGCATTTGAAAATCTATGTCTGAACTCCTGAAAGGCCAAGTCTGAAATCTTTTGCCTCAAGCAAGTCTTCTCGCAGAGCAAGGCGGGTCGGGTCATTGCACTTGTGTCGTTTGAATCGGCTATCCGCATTGATGTGGAGCGGATCGTTACATTATACACCACTCAAAAAATCTCGTCCTCGAGTTTTCCTGAGCCAAACTGTTCTATCGTACACTATCGAATCTAACTCGAGCATATCAATCCTGTTGAGTGTGTGCTGGGTCTGTCTTATTGAATAACTCTATCATTCAATCCAAGTTCTGACTCAGTCTCTAATGCGCCTTAACCGAAAACATATTGCTTAACGTAGGGTACATTATAATCCATCTTGAATGATGATCTAAGGCTGAGGCAAACTTATCCAAATCGTTATACTCGTCCATGTGAATCTAACATATTCACTTGCACTAGCATTCAAGATCAGCATATCGCGAGTTTGGATCGTGCACATATTCAAGATGTCCCTCAAACATATGCATGTCAACCAACTTAGCAATAGTGAAGTCTTTGCACTCGAGTTCAACATATCACTGAGTCTTGGATCGTGCATACATTCAAGGTGTCCGTCAAACATATGCATTCAACCTAATTTGGCAATAGTGAATTCGGATAAGCCACTCGTGAAAATCTCAAGGTTTCTCCTCTTATGAATCATAATGATACCTCCAACGGGATCAATCAAAATCTAAGTCATGTCCAATCTCACTCAAACCAAGTATTGCACTACCGTTAAGTACGATCTATCTGATTAATCGACTAGCATCCACATCTTATTATCTATTCCGTTCATGTTAAACACAGTGTATACTTATCGACCCAAGCCTAACTCTAAGTCTTGCTATCCCAGTTCTATGGCTTGCTCAGGCAATACTCTAAAGTCGGTCACACAAGTTCTTTCACTCGACATAGGGATGTCTACCTAACCACTAAGTCAGCTCACAAGGTCATAGGTATATTTCAAGTTCACGATTCTCATCGTACAAATTTGTTGCACGATACTCGCCCCAATTCCTAAGGTCAAACTATTATTCTTTCGTATAGGGCATTCTACCCAAGCTCGTTTCACTCAGATTTCTAAACATCGAGCATAGATCATTATATCCACATCAATACGTTCGTTTGCACAGGATCCTGGTCTATTTAGCAAAACCATTCCTAAGATACGTTCGTTCAATCAAATCCATGATATGTCTACGTCCTAGGTCAAACCCAGCGATTTGCATAGTCTACCTCCTCCATTACATTTGATATAATTCACCTATCCATTCTTTTCTAAGTCTAGACCACCAATTCACGATCCCATTCTAAATCTTTGATCTCAATCATAAACTCTAAGTCGTCCAATACGATCTACATATCCATTCACGAAATTATCAAGCATATCTTACTTCATGTTCTAGACTAACTCCTCCTCAAAATACTTTGATTCATTTGTATCCAAAAACTCGTCTTATTGTGTCGAACCACAAGTCAAGGTGATCATTTAATTACCATGCTCCGGTCTCCCACAAGTTTAATCATTACCGTTGGACATGAAATTACAACGCCAACGCTCACGCGGGATAACCGTCCTAATTCGGATGTGACGCATGTACGAGGATGGAGTTGCACTCATACAAGACAAGAACGTCAAATGCTATGGTTTTTATCGAACGAATAGACACCTTATCGTTATATTTTGTTTCATCCAAGTTGTATACTAATCTGTCAAGTCATGTTCATCTAATAACCGTTCATGCTATGATCATAATTCGTCTAGCCAAATCGTCCAATTTCAATGTTACTATTCGATCAATCCATAGTTTACTTCTAGCATTCCTCAATCAACTAAGTCTAAATCCTCAAGCCAAAGTCTATCCAACTTTGTTATGTTCTATTTCATCGGGTTCGTTTGTATAATCTTCGAACATGTTCTCGCGGGTTCAATCATCCCGTAGGACGTAAAATTACTATGCCAGCGCTCTCGCGGGATAATCATTCTCATTCACGCCCGATGTCGAGTGTTACCTTTCGAACTAGATTTTAGATCGTTCGTCCAAGTCAAAATTAAATCCGTTATTGCCTACCTCAATCATTGAACCAAAATTTCTAACTTGCATTAATCTATGCTATCTTCCAACTTATCGATATCGTATCAACTCTTCCAAATTTAAAACTATAACATTCTTACTCAGGCTATATATCCTACTCAATCCATATTTTTGATGCACGTTATCTTTTATTGCGCTATACTCCGATCGCATCCTAGATTATTCCATCTTAAACTCAAGTTTTAAATCATTTGATTCAATTCAAAATCGCTCGTACGATTTACTAAGTTTTCTCGACCAAGATATTGATTTCTATTACCTTGAATCTCTATTCGATATAAGTCTTATCACTTGTTCAACACATTCTAACTCATTTGAATAAAATCTCGCACGATTCCTTCAAATTCGCTTACTTGTTAGGCAGTATTTATACTAAGGCTTCGCACAATTACACCGCTTGCTGCTAAATTCGTTTGCTATTCCAAAATTCTTGATTCGGTCGAACATTTATAAGATAATCAATACACCACTCAGGGTTCGAGCCATACTCTACGAATCATCAAATCGCTTATTCGTTCCTGAGTTATCGTATACACCACTCAAGAATCGAGTCACCTAAGTAAATTCTTAATCGTGTTCGCATTAATCTATCTAACTCGTTCCTTAAAACTCCTGTGTAATCCCTATGCATCGCTTCAATAATCTTAATATCTTATACACCTCTATCGATATACCTCCATATAAATTATATTTGAGTAGTAACTTATCGATACGAATAACCGTCTGAACTATATGTCGTAACACAGGCACGACTCCCTAGATTCACCTTAGCGATAGTCCTATAATATTTCTATCGATAGACATTATAAGTCTGACTTATCCTTACTTGAACGATATCCCAATTTTGTTCGTAAACTGATCGCACCCAAGGGTCTTATCGTGCGATACTCAACACAACTTAGCCGAAAGACTGTGTGCATAGCTAACTGTCTGAACGATATTCTATCTCGCATACTAACTTGCTTGGTGTTCACGTATAGGTATTCGGGTTTACATACTTCTTGTAGATTCTATCACGAGTCTATTCTCACAAAGTCTGACATAGGTTGGCACAAAGGCCTTCGTATCACAATTTTGTACAAGCAATCATATCATTCATATAAACTTTCAAAAATATTTAGACTCATTGTATGGAACATCCCGTTGGAACATTGAGAGAGAGAGAGAGCGTCTGTAACATAACCCACGAACTATCTGTAGAAACTGAGAGAATTAATAACAAGTCCAAGGGCGTAAATATGTGCTCTGATACCAATATGTCACTCCCGATCCCCATAGGATTGGACGTTCCCGCTAGGCACGAATCACCGTACCAGCGCTCCCGCAGGACGATCGTTCCCATCAGGATATGATACCACACGAGCAGAAGCTGCGCCCACGCAAGGCCATGATCCGAACAGGCAAAAAAAGGCTAAGCCACAAAGTCCCATACAATATAACAGAATTTTGAACGACACGAGTAAACGACCGTTTCGATAATTAGTTCACCAAGTCGATATAGCAGAAGTAGAATAAACACAAGTTTGATACATAAACAATCTCTTTATTGATAATGAATAAGATTATAAGTGGTGCTAGGCCGAGATTATAAGTTGCTTAAGCTCTCTCTCTCTCTCTCTAACAATAAGGGCGTGCCAAGCGACTTACAACTTAGGATGATACATAGACGATGTTCCAACATTATGTCTTGTATATATGCTTCAGCTCCAGACGTAACACTCCAAGGCTCCAGAGCAAACTCCGCACTGAACGGGATTCTCCCGTACCCTGCAAGCAATCTAGTGGGTTATCAGTACATGAATGCACTGGTGGGGAGGCTTCTCGCCTGCTCGATAAATCCAAACACGATATATTAGTTTCGTGCACCATCTATTAAGTTATCTGTCTAGTCTTGCCTTAGGATCAGTTTTATGGCAACGGTGTAAAGTCTAACTCGTGTAGCAGTGCGTCGTACGATATAAAAGAAACACGACGAAACTTACCAACTTACCATTCATCCTTCCCTGTCCAATCCATAAAACCAAGTTATCCAAAACTCGAATTTATATAAGGAAACCAAGGATCACATAAGCAAACACAAGTGTTACTAACGTATTTCTGACTCAGGTTAACAATATATACAAATTTTGTGATACTCATTTACTTTGTGACTCAGGTTGTACAAATAAATTATACTCAGGCCGTACAGATTTCTCAAATATCTTATGCTCAGATTATTCAAGTGTGTTCAGAGGTTCAGATTTCTTAGTTAGATTAACGATCTGCTCGTAGAGTGAGCTGTGCATCCGTTACTTATCTCAAGTCCATACGAGGCCATACGTGGGTTGCCACATAATTCTTTTAATGATACTAGGTGATACTTTAATGAGAATTCAACGATACTTTTTAACAACACATTCACACTACTTGACGAGTTATCATGGACTATAGTCCGGACGGATGACGGTCGTTCCAGCGCAGGTAGCGAGCCCCGCTACAAGGCCCCGTCTCCCCCATGCTGATGTTGCTAGCTGACTATGAGGCATTCATGTCCAGATCGAATCGGCCCTGGTGCCCCGGTGTACCATCTGCAGGAACTATAAACTTGTGCATAGGCAGTCCATGACCATTGACGATCAACACTAAGATTTTATTATATGCAATATTTTAGGACCTTGAATGAATATAACTACTTGACATAGTGCGAATGCATTTACTCATTCAGAGATCTCATAATCAGGTGTGTTCCATTCAATGCACACTTTATGCTGATATTTTACTACTTATTGCATCTTCCATTTTGGGAGTTGCCTTGGCGACCCAACGGTCCCGAAGACTTTCTATGTTTCTATTATTGGGCTTGGAACGACTATTTTGATAGTCTTTCTGCCATAGTTAAGTGAACCATAATCTGTGTTATGCTTCTATATCGAGGCAATATCTATATGACGAGCATTTCAAGACATATGAATCAATATACTTAAAGGAACATATAAAGAATAAAAGTAACTCTACGAGGGTGAGGTTATAAGAGCTATAAAGCGAGCATACTATTCCGTTCAATTGATCTACTTCTATATTCTATGCAAAGAGATATAAGGTGGGATTATTCCCTTATCTAGGTGTGTTGTACATTTTATTAGCATACAAGGGCTGATTCGCCTAGCGACTAACATTTATCGTTCGTATTTTTAAGTATGACGGCAAAACAAAGACAGGTTCATCATAGCCACCCACATTAGCGATGATTCACCTCGGTCGAGCGATACTCCGAGCACGCCTTTGAAAGTCTAAGTCTAAACTCCTGAAGGAACAAGTCTGAAATCCTTTGCCTCAAGCAAGTCTTCTCGCAGAGTGAGGCGGGTCGTTGTACTTATGTCATTTGAATCGGCTATCTGCATTGATGCGGAGCGGATCGTTACACTATCCACGTGATCTCATGAGTTAATTCCCTCAGTGTCTTCATCACGAAACCTGGAGTGCTCAACTCTCGCCTAGCCACATGGACAATACTGTTGTCACCATATGATATGGTATTCGTTCCACAGAAGGCGGTCAAAGGTCAGGCGTTGGCAAATTTTTTTTATCCCACCCGATACCGAAAATCACGAAGCTCTACGAGGAGATCCCAGACAAGGTTGTAGACTCAAACATGACCATGAACGTAGAAGCCGTTTGGCGAATTTTCTTCGACGGTGCTTGAAGAACAGGACCCAAAGGTGATATTGTCGCTGGCGTCAGGATAATACCGATCTCCCCATATGCTTTAGTCATCAACCGCGCCTACTCTCTCACTGAGCCGTGCTCCAATAATGTGGCAGAGTATAACGCCCTCGTCATTGAGCTCTAACTCGCCAAATAAGTAGGAGTGGAGTAGCTGGAAGCCTACAGCAATTCCAAGCTGATAGTCAAACAAGTCCGAGGCGAGTACGAAGTCTGGAATAAAGACCTACTATCTTACCACCAAGGCACACTTGGAATAATCTCCACCTTCGAGGGGTTCTTCATAGAGCATGTCCCTATGCTGCAAAATATTGAGGCTGACGCTTTGGCCGGCCTCGCAGCCTCTCTACCTATTCCAGTCAATACTCATGAACTGATCACCGTGATCGATCAGGAGCTGGTCTGCCGGAACAACCTCTGTCTGTGCCTAAACTACTTAGTAGAGACAAGCACGGACTCC
This sequence comes from Iris macrosiphon, assembly GCA_036927795.1. NCBI lineage: Eukaryota > Viridiplantae > Streptophyta > Magnoliopsida > Asparagales > Iridaceae > Iris > Iris macrosiphon. Next base: position 11,108,057 of record JAYESA010000015.1, read on the forward strand.
CAAGACTGGAGACTCCCATTCATCGACTACACAGTCTATGGAATTTTTTCCGAGAACCAAAAGGAAGCCACTTCTATCAGAAGACGTTCTTTTCGGTTCTATTACTATACATCTACTAAAATGTTTTATCGCCACTGCTATGACAGTCTTCTGTTATGATGCCTATCGAATATAGAAGTAAAGTAGTCTCTCCGCTAGGCCTACGACGGGGTTTACGGTACCCATCATCCAGGGCCCAAGCTATAGGAACGTCACCGGAGAATGGGTTACTATTGGACGACAATGGTAGCAGACGTCATTGACTACGTAAGGAAGTGCCAACCCTCATAGTTTCTACACCTGACTGTTGCATCTTGGCCGTTCGAAGCCTGGGACATGGATATCATAGGGCCGATTAGTCCGCCTTCGTCTAAGGAACGTCGGTTTGTCCTCGCCATTACCGACTACTTCTCCAAGTGGGCGAAAGCCGTACCACTCGTTGAAGTCAATACATCAAACGTGATAAACTTCGTCAAGCATCACGTCATATACTGCTTCGGCTTGCCACAAAGAATAATCCAAGAAAATGGTCCACAGTTTACAAGTCATTATTTTATCGTTTCTGTGACAAGAATCGAATTTAGATTGTAGCCTCAACTGCCTACAACCCAACAGCAAATGGTCTAGCAGAAGCCTTCAACAAAACTATCATAAATCTCCTCAAGAAGTTCGTGTCTTCTAATAAGCGCGACTGGAACGAGAAACTCGGTGAATGTCTATGGGTCTACCGCACAACGATCCGAACAACAATCGACATTATGCCTTTCTCTTTAGTCTACGAAAGCGAAGCAGTCCTTCCCCTCGAGGTCCAAATCCCCTTACTCCAAGTAGCTCTCTCCAACCTGCTAACCGTCGACGACAATCACCGTCGACTTCTACAAGAGTTATAAACACTCGACGAGAAATGTCCCTTAGCTCAACAGCGCATTAAGTTGTACCAAGAGCCTCTTGGGAGCCTTCAACAAATGAGTCAAGAAGAGGACTTACCAAGTGGGTGACCTCGTCTTGACAGTAAGAATACCGATGGTTATGACCCATAAGACGACCGACAAGTTATAACCCAAATAGGAATGCCCGTTTGTCGTAGAATCAGTATTCTTCAACGGCGCCTACCGACTGGCGAAACCCAATGGCACCTGCTCATGATGCCCATCAACGACAAGTTCCTAAAAAAGTACTACGACTAAGGCTAGACTGGTACTTTCCTATCTACATCAAAGACAACCAAGATGTACAGTATTTACACTCTTGGTTCTTCTTCTCCAGCAAGTGCCTATGTACATTATTTCCCTTCAAATTATTATAGAAGCCATTATATGTATTCAGAAGTCCTGGATACGCAACGGATAATGGGTCCTCAATAGCTCTCTAGCGGAGCAGTCCCTAGGTCCACTTACACACTGTCTCAGTGACCACTCAAACCAATCTCGTTAGGCGCTAGCCATGTTCACATTACCTCTGAGCTATCGTCCTGACGATCTCCCCAGTGGAGCAATCCTCAGGTCTATCTATATTTCCGGATAGACCACACTCAGCAAATCACTCATCAGTGAGTTTTTTGGATATTGGTTCATGTCCATATTATCTCTGAACTACTGTCTTACCATTTTTTCCTGGCCGTGTTTTCCATGTCCATATTACCTCTAAGCAAACCTTTCGCGTTTGCCTATCGATCATTACTTCCATATTGCCTCTGATATCGGTTGTTATCTCAATTTATCACTCGTACTTAATCCTAAGTACGCCAGGTGCTAAGTCCACAAAACCTATCATGTTCAAACTACCTCTTATAGGGTTTCATCTCGAACTTATTACTTGTACTTTCGTGCGCAAGAAGTAATAGGTCCACCAAAAATCCTCCAGTGGGATGTCCTTAATTGAAGCAAATAGTTCATGTCCATATTACCTCTGAACTACGAGCTTCCCCTATTCTCCATCCAAAGAAAACATCAACGTCCATATTACCTCTGTTTCATTTTCTTTTTCCTTCCACCAAAAATATCGGGATCATACATAACTCTCGGTACGACTATCAATCGGCTCACGTCTACGTCACCTCTGAGCTATCGTCCCCACCTCCTCCCTAGTAAGGTTTGCCATGCCCTTCGTACCTCTTAGCAAACCTTCCGGATTTGGCTATCGATCATCACGTCCACAGTACCTCTGATATCAATGGTCGTCTAAACTTATCACCTGTACTTAAATTTAAGTGCACCAATGGTGTTAAGTCCACCAAACTTGTCATGTCCATATCACCTCTGGCAAGGCATGTTTCAAACTTATTACTTGCACTCTCGTGTGCAAGAAGTAATAAGTCCACCAAAGATCCCCCAGTGAAATATCCTTAAAAGGCTACGGTATTGTACTACGTCCATATTACCTCTATTATGATAACCAAAGATCACAAAAACAAATTGAAGACAAATGGGATAACTTGTATTTCTTTCTACGAAAAGAAATTGAAAGCAAACTATATTTGGAGGATTGATA